>CAUYUD010017536.1:0-33118 GCA_963575295.1 Alouatta caraya | reverse complement strand
AGCTGGGACTACAGGCGTGCACCACCACGCCTAGCTAATTTTTTTGTATTTTTAGTAGAGATGGGGTTTCATCGTGTTGACCAGGATGGTCTCGATCTCTTGACCTCGTGATCCGCCCGCCTCGGCCTCCCAAAGTGCTGGTATTACAGACGTGAGCTACCGCGCCCGGCCAATGCCTCAGTTTTGACTGGAAGGACGTATTTCTCTTCTGCCCCTTCTTGTCTTCTACTTTTTCTAGGCTTCATTCCAATTGTTCTCAAAATCATATTCACATTAGGGATAATCCTAATAAGAATTCATTTTTGTGTGTTTGTTTTTGAGACAGAATCTCACTCTGCTGCCCAGGCTGAAGTGCAGTGGCATGATCACGGCTCACTGCAGCCTCAACCTCCTGGGCTCAAGCAATCCTGAGTAGCTGGGACTACAGGTGTGTACCACCACACCTGGCTAATTTTTGTACGTTTTATAGAGATGGGTTTTCATCATGTTGCCCAGGCTGGTCTGGAACTCCTGAGCACAAGTCATCTGCCCACCTCAGCCTCCCAAAGCACTGGGATTACAAGCGTGTGCCCCTACACCTGGCTGGAAATACATTTTTGATGAAACATAAATCACATCTACTGAGATTACATGACCAAGCTTGAAAATAACCTACTATTTTTTAATAGTCTTCATCAAAGGTATTGGACTTTTTGTAACCCCTGGTTTGGGGCCTGAGAAAAGGGCAGGGCAAGGGTGGAAGGCACAAGTTAACTTGGCAGCACCCATCATTTGCAAGTTCCAGGTTTATGCAAACCCTAAGAATATCAGCCACTACTTGCAGTAAGATTGCGCATTTGATAAACCCTCAGATTCCCTCTTTGCCATGGAGGCACACTGCAGAAGAAGTCAGGTGTCAGGGAAATAGAAATAGGTGGTCTTAATGTGCTCTCTGGTGTTATATCTGTCTGTAGAGAATATAGCTTACAACAGATTAGCAGTCTTGACATATACCGAGAATGCAGTCAGAATGATGCTGTTGACGTTTTCAGCAATCCCTGGAGGGAAATTTTCTCTTTGTTTCTTCTCTTTCTTTCTAGAATTTGTTTATTTGTTCCCCTCTATACTTGGATATTTGTTAGCCCATTGCCATTTATCTCCCTGAAATAGTTTTGTGTATCTAACCATATTAAACCCACTTATTTACTGTAGTTTATCGCTGTTTAGCGTATTGGATGTTTATTTTAGAAACACTCATATATCTAATGTTTACCTGATTGCTACTTGCTGATGCTGTGTGCTGGCATGTATCTGGCTGGGCTGTGCATATATTTGCTGCTCTCAGATAATAGGAGTAACTAGAACTGTTTAGAAATTCTAAAGAGAGGTTCAGAATATCTAAGAGGGAAAAATTCTGCACCCAGAATGTGCCCTAATACCCAGAAAAAATGTGTCCTAGAATTGACTCTGACCGTGTGTCTGAACAATAACAAAATTTGGCAGTCCTTAAGCCTAGGTTAATCCTTTTTAGTATGTGCTTTTAATATCTTAGTCTTCTCCTCTTATCACAAATTAATAAGTATTAGTGTTTTACATAAGGCTGCTTTCTCCAGTCATGTCTGAATTCCATAAAGGGATCCAGAAGTGTATGGCTTATCTGGTTTTCACTCAGCAGTGGCTCTTTGACACCTCTTAATGCATGGTACCCAAAAAAAGGTGTGGGTACAGTGGCTCACACCTGTAATCCCAGCACTTTTGGAGGCTGAGGCAGGTGGATCACGAGGTCAGGAGATCAAGACCATCCTGGCCAACATAAATGAAACCCTGTATCTACTAAAAATGCAAAATTTAGCCAGGTGTGGCAGCACCTGCCTGTAGTCCCAGCTACTCGGGAGGCAGAAGAATTGTTTGAACTCCAGTCTAGTGACAGAGTGAGACTCCATCACAAAAAAAAAAGCGTCCATACAGTCAGGGGGCACGGTGACACATACCTTATAATCTCAGCCAGTCTGGGGATTTGGGCAGGAGAATCACTTGAGTCTAGGAGTTCAAGGCTGCCGTGAGCCAGGATCAGGCTACCATATGCCGGCCTGGGTACTAGCGCAAGATCCTGTCTCTTAGGGGAAAAAAAAAAAGGTCCATACACATTTCTGGAGTGGATGCTGATTGCTTGGCTCCATTTTGCCCAAGACTCTTTCTTTTCTAATCTCTTATAAATTTATGTCTGGGGTTATTCTAATTTACTTATATGTGTTTTATGGACCAGTATACACAAAGCATCCGAAGAAGAGACAATCTCGGATGAGTGCTCAAAAGCTGGGCTTTGGAACTGTGTTTATAACTGGTCTTGAGCCTAACTAGCTGCTGAACCTTGGACACATCACAAAATCTCTCTAAACTGCAGGCTCTCATCTATAAAGGAGAAATAATGCTAGTACCCATCTCACAATGTGTCACAAAGAAGAAATGAGATGATCAATGCAAACCACGCCGTATACAGTAAGCACTCCATAAATAGTAGCACCACTGCTCATTCTGGGGCAATCTGGTCCATAAATAGTGGCTACCACTGCTAATTCTGGGGCAATCTGGTCCATAAATAGTAGCTACCACTGCTCTTTCCAGGGCAATCTGGTTAAATTACATGTGTTGGACACCTCTATCAGCGAGTTAGAAATTTGGGGTGCAAAACAGGCTTCTCGGTGCAGACTTGTTGGTGTGTTGGCACTATGACCTCTTTCTGCCACTCTGAATCTTCCCCGAATGGCTGCCCATGCTCAGACCTAGGCAATCTCTGGAGTTTACACACAACCCTAACTTCCACTGAAATTATCCAGAGAGGAGGTGGTAAAAGAGAGGGGTGATTATTTAGGCCTTCTGCTTAAATTATTTTATGCCTGGGATATGTGTTTATTTGCCTCCAGCAAACTCTGAAACAGGAACAATGCATGTGTGCACTGAATAAGAGTTACCGATGTTTCAAAATTGTGCCCAGATATTCTGAGTATGGGCATTAGAGGCAGGAAAAATCCTGGATTTGGTTTCACACATTCTTCCTTGCATGTGGGAGTGTTCATTCTCAGTGACTGGTGTCCACTGAGATGGATGAAGTGTCCCTGCAGGGACCAAGTCTTACGCATTTGGGTGGCCCCCCTTACCTTGTTAGGCATCCTCATTTGTTCTTTCAACAAATGTTCATGGAGGCGCTACACTGCCTCAGGCACTGTTGTGGGGGTACAAAGTTTTGTCTTTGTGGATCCTACCTCCTAGAATAGAGGGAAGCCATAAATATGTGATCTAATTTTATACTGTTTGGTGGCAATATGGTTTGACTGTGTCCCCATCCAAATCTCATCTTGAATTGTAGCTCCCATAATTCCCACATATCATGTGAGGGACTCGGTGGGAGGTAATTAAATCGTGGGGACAGGTCTTTCCCCCCGCTATTCTCATGGTAGTGAATAAGTCTCATGAGATCTGATACATTTATAAAGGGCAATTCCCCTGCACATACTCTCTTGCCTGCTGCCATGTAAGATGTGCCTTTGCTTCTCCTTTGCCTTCTATCATGAATGTAAGGCCTTCCCAGCCATGTGGAACTGTGAGTCCATTAAACCTCTTTCCTTCATAAATTACCCAGTCTCAGGTATGTCTTTATTAGCAGCGTGAGAACAGACTAATACAGGTGGCATGACAAAAGTAAATAAATAAATGACACAGGGCAAAAGAATTGAGAATGGTAGTGAGGTGCAGAGGTGGGGAGGGGACAGGTGTTTTAATTATGTTATCAGGGAGGTGATATTTGGGCAGAATGAGGTGAGAGGATGAGTCAGGTGAGAGGAAAAGACACATTCCAGGCAGGTGAGCAGTTGCAAAGGCCAATGGTGGAGAGATGAACTCCAAGTGGAAGAAGGGGAGGCACATAAGCAGGATTTGGGGGATCAAAATGAGAAAGTATGGGTTCATATTGAATGAAAGAACAACAAAGGAATGGGATGGCTGGATGGATGGATGAAATGGATGGATGGATGGATGGATGGATGGATGTAATGGATGGATGGATGGATGGAATGAATGGATGGATGAATGGATGGATGGAATGGATGGATGGATGGATGGATGGAATGGATGGATGGATGGAATGGATGGATGGATGGATGGAATGGATGGATGGATGGATGGATGGATGGAATGGATGGATGGATGGAATGGATGGATAGATGTAATGGATGGATGGATGGATGGATGGGATGGATGGATGGATGGATGGATGGAGGGAGGGATGGATGTGAGTGTGGATGAGTGATTCAATCCAACGATGGGGAAACCAATGGGCTGCTGCAGTTACAGTCAAGGAAACCAAGCTATCATGAGATAGGTGTTGTAGTGAGATCTGTCTTGTGCTGCATCACTTCTCTTCCTTAAAAGCAGTTAGCTCTGCGATCTTTCTGAGCCTCAGTTTTCTCATCTCAAAATGGAGATAATCTTTAATGGTTCTTACCAGAATTAGAGATTCCGTATGCATCAAAAATCTATTGCTATTAATTGATTGCATTACATTATATAATACTATTTTAAATATATATTTTTCAAAATGATGAAAAAGAAATGCACATTTAAGGAGAGAGGGGAGCTGCCCTCATATTTGGCTGTGTGGCTCATTTTGTCTTTATTGAATAGGCAAATCATTATTCAGTTACCTGGAGGTTCCTTTTGCAATGCCAACCTCTTTCAGAGAAGAATGTGATGCCTTCCCACAAGCTGCCTCTCTGGGTGTTCCGGTGTCTTCCTCACTCCCCTGGTTATAGACTCGCTCATTATGTCTCAGTTCCTTAAGCGCTCCAGGCTCCTGCTCCTGCTTACTCCACCCCACTGCTGGTGCACAAGCCATTTGCCCAACTGGTCTCAAGACATTTTACACAATTTTAGGGGAAACTGACCACATAGAAATGCAGTGTGAATAATGTCATCTGCAGTTGCACAGCTCTGAGGTCCTGCAAGCCTTTTTCCATGGCATGAACACTACCTACCTCCTGATATCTCTGGTGGTCTTCTCATAATTGAGACCCTGTGTCCTCAGGGAACCTCCTCTGGCCTCCCAGATGGCCCAGTCCCCTCCCAGTAGGCTCACCTTGACATCTAACTTTTCTAGGTAGTACTTACCACAGTTGCAGTTTTACTTTTCTTCATGCAGTTATTTGACTGCAGCCAATCTGCCCCTCTAGAATGGGAACTCTGTCAGCTTGGGAAGCCATGGCTGTCTGCTTGTTTTCTGGCAGTTATCATTTCTGTGCATGGCATAATTTCTAGTTCAGAGAATGATGCCATGAATGTTTGTTGAGTGAATTACTGACCTTCCAGGAAACATCTATTTACTTCATAGTTGTTTTTTTGTTTGTTTGTTTGTTTGTTTTTTCAGCAGATATGGTTTTGTTTTTCTAAAGCCCAGCAGGGCTGGTTGTGGTGGCTCCTGCCTGTAATCCCAGCACTTTGAGAGGCTGAGGTAGGCAGATCTCTTGAGCTCAGGAGTTCGAGACCAGTCTGAGAAACATGGTGTGCAAAAAATATACACAAATTAGCCAGGTGTGGTGGTTCACTCCTGTGGTCCCAAATACACTACTCAGGAGGCTGAGGCACAAAAATTGCTTGAACTCGGGGGGTGGAGGTTGCAGTGAGCCAAGGTTGCAGTGAGCCAAGATTGCACCACTGCACTCCAGCCTGGATGACAGAGAGAGACTCTGTCACAAAAAATAAAAAATATAAATAAATAAATAAAGCCTAGCAGGAGCCTAGCAAAGAATCAGTATAAGATTCCCCATTATAGGAAAAGCAAATCCATATGTCTGGCAAAGAGGAGGTGGTCAATAAATGTTTGTTGGATAAATGAATTCATGGATGAATTAATAAATATGAAGCACAGATACTGCTGTTTTTACCAAATGGTGCCTTTGAAGATAATATATAGGCACACCCATGCACAAACACTCGTGAACATATCCACAGCCCCCTTCACCCCCTTCCACCTGCCACCATACACTTATGTCAAAAGTGTCTTCAATAAGACTCCTGCCTTGGGGAGCTATCAGGACCATGTCCAGGGCCACTGAGTCAGAGCACTAGACTGCATTTTTAGTATATTGTTTTGAATGCATTTTTTAAGACTGCCAATGAGAAGGTCAATGATACAGCTCTATGTATTTGCTAGTGCCTTAGTCAGTCTGGGCTACTGTAGCAAGAACCACGGACCGAGTGGCTTGCTCAACCAACATTTGAGCAAGTTTAAATATTCCAGAGGCTGGAAGTCTGAAATCAGCACGCCAGCATTGTTGAGTTCTGGTGAGGGCCCTCCTCCTGATTTCCTCATGGGGGAGAGTGAGAGCAGGATGGAGGATGGGGTAGGGAAAAAGGAAAAGAGAGAGAGAGAAAGACAATGCTTCAGTGCAAGTTCTCTTGTGCTCTTCTTATAAGGGCATGAGTTCCCTCATGAGTTCCACCTTCATGACCTAAGTACTTCCCAAAGGCCCTACCTCCCAATACCATCCAACGGGAGTTAGAATTACAACATAGAATTTTAAGAAGAACAAGCATGAAGTTCTTAACATCTAGTAAGCTCCATATAGAGGTTTCTGGCCAATATCATCACTGTCTGCAAGAGATAACATGTGGCATACCTTCTCAAGAACAACTTGGAGTTAGCTAAACTAATTTAAGTCAGTCATTCATCCACTTAATGCATAAGTATAAAGCACACATACAAGGGGTCAGGCTCTGTTCTAGGCACTAAGAATTTGGAAATGAACAAGAGAGACAAAAGCACCTGCCCTTCAGGAGCCTCCTCCCTAGTGAAGGGAGACAGACAATGCTTGCATATGTAAGACAGTCGTCCAGTGCGAAGTGGCCTCATGCACGTAAGACATGGTCATGCATTCAAGAATGATACTGGGAGAAGGAAACAGTTCTAGATTAAGCTGAGGACCAAGTGAAAAGTGGGAACCAGCTGTGCAAATATTTAGAACAAGAATGTTCCGAGAAGAAACAGCTTCAAGTTCAGAAGTCCCGAGGCTTAGTTAATGGCATCAATTGGTTGTTTGGGTGTATAAACTGATACACCATATTTTAAAGCCATGATTATGGCAAAGGCAAGTGCATTCAAAGCACCAGTTGGGTTCTGAGTAGCTCTCTGTTCCTGTCTTTTGGCCAAGCAGTGGACAGATTCAATATGTTTCTCACTGCTTAATCCAATGTCTTTCCATGATTTCCCTCAATCCACCTGTCTCTCTCCATTACTAAGTGGCTGAAATGGCAGCTGGATGTGAAGGATGAGAAGTGCGTATTTTCATAAAGACTTGTCACAGTTGCATTACAGTTGGGCCACATGGAGAAGTGGCAGAATTATCATCCTTTGTATCGCTCAGGAGAATTGTGGAATTGTACAGTGATGGAGTTTGCTCTTGATCACTGCTGTTTGATGGGTATGCTTACAGAATTTACCAGTGCATTCATGGGTTAAAAGAGGTATCCAGATAGAGGAGCCAAATGCCTTTTCAGGCTTGTGCTGTGTGGGTAAATGGTTCTTATGAAGCAGCGTATTGATAGTTTTGAGGTTAGTGAGGGAAGATTTAGGAGAAATTTTGTAAGAAACAGATAGATTTTAACTTTAGGGGGGTGGGATGAGAAGAAGAGTTAAAATATGACCAAAAGAAGAAGAAGAAGAAAATCCTAGTGATGTAGGTGAGGTTCACTGAAGCAGAGCCTAAGGCAGGTATTTGGGTGCTGGTGATTTATAGAGGGAGAGATCTCAGAAAAAAATAAAACTAAACAAAAGCATGTGAGAGAGTGAGGAAGGCAGGACAGGGCAGGAGAAAGAGTGGAGGGAGGGTGTGGTCTTAGGGAAAATCTGACCTCGGTCTGACGCACAGGCAGAGGGCTCTGGAACATAAACTCCAGTGGAGCTGTCCTCATTCCACGCAAGGGCGTTGGATTTGTGTATCCCAGTGTCAGCCAGTCATCTGTTATGGGTGTCAGAGAAGTTCCTTAACCTCCCAGGTGGGTGACTGCTATCAGCCTCTGGGGACAATTTTCTGGAGAGGGGAAGCTGTAGGCAGCCAGCAGCCACTACTCAGAAAAGCCATAGAATGGCCACACCAGAAAGGCATCTTGGGGGTGTACTAGTCTGTTCTCACATTGCTATAAAGCAATACCTGAGACTGGGCGATTTATAAAGAAAACAGGTTTAATTGGCATATGGTTCCACAGGCTGTACAGGAAGCATGATGCTAGCATTGGCTCAGGAAGCTCACAATCATTGCAGAAGTTGAAGGGGGAGAACACATATCCCATAGCTGAAGCAGGAGCAAGAGGTAGAGAGAGAGAGAGAGAGAGAGAGAGAGCAGGTCCTGCACGCTTTTAAAACAACCAGATGTCAAAAGAACTCACTATCATTAGAACAGCACCAAGGGAATGGTGCTAAACGATTCATGAGACACTCACCCCCATGATCCAACCACCTCCCACCAGGCCCCACCTCCAACACTGGGGTTTACAATTAGACATGCAATTTGCTAGGGTTGCAGATCCAAACCCTGTCAGTGGGGTACTCATCGAGTCTCCAGCACATAGATTCCCCTCTTACCAAAAAGATCTATTTTCCACAAAAGAAAATGCATACATTCATTTAATTATTCACTTATTTATTCAATAAGAGCTGTTATGTTCTAGATATTCATGTTACATCAATGAGTATACTGGATCTGTTGCCGGTTGTCATCAGACTTAAGCAAATAGGGATAAGACACAACTAAATGAGACATTGTAAGACGTGATGATAAGTGCTACGGCAAGAGAAGTCAAGTTCTGTGGGAGCTCAGAACCCTCAATGCAGCCAAGGGGAGAGAGTCCAGTGCTATACTGCCTAGCATGGTAACAATGAACACATATGACTGTTGAATGCCGGAACTGTCACTAATCCCGATGGAGATAAGCTGTATGAAATACACATGGACTATCAAGATGTCATATGCAAAAAAGAATATAAAGATTCCATCGATAATGTTTATATCAATTCTATGTTAAAATGACATTTGGAATATATTGAGTTAGATAAAATGTATTATTAAAATTAATTTTGCTTGTTTAATATGGCTGATAGAAGATATTAAATTGCATATGGGGCTAACTTTGTATTTCCGTGGAATGGCACAGATCTTGGAGCTTCGTAAAGCTTTATTTCTTCCCTTTGCATCACAGAAAACCTTGTCTGCTAGCTAACATGGATATCCACCTAATATCTTCTCATGATAAAGAAGATGTAGCCAAGAGGCTGTAAATCTAATATTGAGCATTTCTAACTGTTTGAGACTCCTATGTTTTGTTTTGTTTTGTTTTGTTTTGTTTTTAATAAGACCCTCTAATTATGGATTTCTATTTATATTTTCCTCTGGTATTCAAAGGATTACAAACATACAATTTCCCTCCCACATCCCATCTAGATAATTGGAGTTTGATTCAATAGTGTTTCCATCCACCACGGATACAATTCTCATTTCATGATTCCTTTTTTCCCTTCTCTACATGGAATGAGCATGAATATAAATCCGTAGGTTCCAAAGTGAAAAGGCAAAAAAATATAAATGGTTTGAAGTGCGTCTCTTTTCAAGTAATTTTTTCACCTAACCTGGTAAGATGTCACTCCACAGAGATTTCACAGCACAGCAACACTACAAAGTATGATAATCGTTCAAAACATAATTGAAAGATTTCAAAAGTTGAACTGGAAGCATTTTTGTCAGAGTTTATTACAACTATTTTGTATCTTAAAAAAAAAGTTTATGAAAGTTCTGTGACAAGAAGATAAATTATGGAACCGTAAGAATGGGGAAATAAATGCATTCTGGAGACTGACAAACAGGGCAAATGACGAGAACATATAATTTTAGAACACAAAAAATGGTAACTAAATTTGAAAAATTGCATTAGTGTATCATTTTCTGTATATGAGCCATTAGAGGGAAAAAGTGGAAATTATACCCTGTAACAAAGTAAAAATGTTTTCAGTGTTTAAAGGCAATTTTGTAATACTGCTACTATTACTTAAACTCTTACCTCTTATAAAAATCCAAAGACAGGACCCCTGGTGATATTACCTGTGTCTTAGGCAAAGAGCAACAATTTGAATTCCATTCAAACACATTTGTATTTTGCCAAGTGCTATCAAGCCCTGAGTTGCATAATTTGCCATGTAAGTGAAATAGATACTTTTCCTCTGCACATTTATCACTCTCCTGTGGGCTTCATTACTGACAATCAAATCACAGAAGATGTACAAAATTGTCATGATGCACTTATTTTCTCATGATATTCGATACAAATAGTTCTTCTTTACAAATGGCCTCTTTTTTTTTCTCTTTGCCATAACATTTTTGCTGTCTTTTCAGACTCTTAGTAAAGTTCCAGTGATCGACTTTTTTTCCCCAGCAAGTAGGTAGGACTCTTTGGAAAACAAATATTTCTATTTGGGAAAAAATTAAAAATGCTTCAGACAGACAAAATCAGTATTGTTTACAAGTAGTACTTTTACTGTTACTCCGTGTGTGTGTGTGTGTGTGTGTGTGTGTGTGTGTGTGTGTGTGCCTGCAACGTGAAGGTATTTGTGAAAACAATAGATTCTGTCTCAAATTGTCTTCCTTTATAATTCATATACATCTCATTACTAAATCGTCTTAAGGATTAAATATAGGGCTACAATATCCTAAATTTGTAATCCTGTTGCCCCAAATCCAGTAAAAAAAAAAAAAAGAAAAGAAAGAAAGAAAGAAAGAAAAGTAAATGAGGCAGTGGGCAAGAAATATGTAGCCCTCATTGTCTAGCTTTTATTTTTCCACTTTTCAGAGGATTATGAGTACAAATAAGTTTCAGTCTACTCTGAACAATGATGTCAGGCAGTTGATACTGCACCTGTGGTTGGAAAGACTTCGGGGAGCAGTGGGGACTGTGATAAACTGAAGATGCATTGCCTCTAGAGGGAGCAACCGTGCTCAGCTCCTATTTTGTGTTACTATGTGGGATGCTAAGTTTCCCCCTTTATTTCTTTTCAAGCGAAGCCAAACATCTGGATTCCTTTCATTGAGGGACAGATATTTTCTGATTTTTAAAAGTTGATAATGTTTTATAAAAGTGTATAAACTCCAAAAAAGCCAAAGAAAACACTTCTCCCAGCCAGATACAGCCTGAAGACTGCCAGGGTGTGGCTTTTGTGGAAGAGACTTCGCTACGTTTCTTGGGGAAGTCAAGGTCATTATACAAGAGTAGTGGAGTAGGACCTGAGTCTTGTTGTCTCTCTTCTCTCCCTCCCAGCAAGTGATCTATTGGAAATGAGATAGTCTATTGATAGATGTTGCTTGAAATGTCATTTATGTTAGCTGCAAATATTCCACTTTTCTTACCAATATAGGTGGTATTTGAATGTTAAAAACAGTGGTTTCTGGCCGGGGATGGTGGCTTATGCCTGTAATTCCAGCACTTCAGGAGGCCGAGGTTGGCAGATGAGCTGAGCTCAGTAGTTAGACACCAGCCTGGGCAAGGTGGTGACACTCTGTGTCTACCAAAAATACAAAAAATTAGCCAGGTGTGATGGCGTGCATCTGTGGTCCCAGCTACTTAGGAGGCTAAGGTGGGAGAGTCCATTGAGCCAGGTGGCAGAGGTTGTGGTGAGCCAAGATAACTTCACTCCAGCCTCGGTGACAGAGTGAGACCCCATCTACAAAAAAAAAAAAAAAAACTAACAGTGATTTCTTCTGTCATCAACAACCATCACAGCCTCATCGTCATCAACATCATCAGCAGTAGCATCTAGTTGAGTATGTTTTAGGGCAAAAAACGAAAGATCTACAAATAAGACCACTTTTGCCTTCTAGACTTTGAGTTAATTTCTATTTCTAGCAAGGCAAACATAAGGCTTTAACTTTAATCTTTTACAGGGTCCTCTTTCCCTAAAGTTGAGCCAGGAATCTAGAAAGTACTCCAGCCCATGGTGTTTGGAGGGAAGAGGGAGCAGCTCTTTGGAAGGATGTACAGCCGGTTGGGTCACTGTGACACATTCATCACACCAGTCAGGATGCTCTCTGTGGCATCTGGGCCATGCTTGGAGGACGGATATTTTTTGGCAAAGCTGCCTCTGGTATCACGGCTGCTTAGACATGCCAAAGACATTGAATCGCTGGGATGTCGGCTTCCATTCGCTGAGCAGTTTCTTCTCCTCCCTCTTCTCCTAGCCAAAGTGGAATCTCTTTTTCATCTGGAATTGGTGAGGGACAGGGCATGAGGAAGACCCACGCTCAACCCCGACTTCTGTTTAAATACATTTCCTTTTATTTTCTGTTCCAAATTATCTCAGTTTCCCTAGAGATTAAACATTTAGAAGTAAAAATTGGGGGGAGGTGCTGGGTATTTCCGATTTCTACTCTGCCACTTCCCTCCCTGACATAAGAAACACCACCCGTAACTACAGGAACGGGTTGGAGACAAAACAGATTAACATCTCAGAGAAGTATCTCCCCACAGTCACAAATCTGGCTTCTCCAGATGCCATTCCACTAACTCCATGCTGGACCTCACCGTGTATTGTCTCATTTATTTTTCGAAGCAACTTCTATGAAGTAAATATCCTTATCCATATCATTTATCTGTTGACAGGACAGTGCTCCATAACCAATACCTCCAAATCTTGGTACCATAAACTTTAACATTTTTTTAGCTCACCAATCTGTGGAATACAGATGACCTGGGCTAGAACTGGGCTGATCTCAGATGGTCCTCTTGATAAATCTATGATCAGCTTCCGTGAAGGATTATAGCCTCTGCCTATCTGGACTGGGCTCAGTGACGTGTTTAGGAGATTGACTAGCAGTTGGCTGATCTAGGACAGCCTCAACCATGATGGCTGTGGCAAGTTGGTCCCATATCACACATCTGTAATTGTGTAGCAGGCTAACCGAGGCATTTTCTTCTTATAGCAATGGCTGAGGGGAAAGTGTGAACAAGTCCATTCAAGTAAAGCATTTTTCAAGTTTTTATTTGCATCACACTTGCTAACATCCCAATAGACAACACGGCAGAGTCGAGCCTACAATCAGAGGAGGAAGACACGATTAAGTGAGCTGGCAAAGGGCATAGATAGAACTGAAGTATTGGGGCGCATAATACAAGCACTACCCCGTTTCCCAAATTATGGAACTGAAGCTGGAAGAATGAAACAATTCATGTAGGATCAGAGCCTGAAAGTAAGGTGGCTGGGCTTTGAACCCATACATGCCTGGTTCCAAAGCTGGACTCCTAAGTGCATGATTTTACTGCCTTAATTTTTTTTTTTTAGACAGAGTCTCATTCTGTTGCCAGGCTGGAGTGCAGTGGCGTGATTTCGGCCCACTGCAACCTCAGCTTCCCGGGTTCAAGCCATGCAGACTCAGTCTCCCGAGTAGCTGGGACTACAGGCGCACACCACATGCCCAGCTAATTTTTGTATTTTTAGTAGAGACAGGGTTTCACCATGTTAGCCAGGATGGTCTTGATCTCTTGACCTTGTGATCCACCTGCCTTGGTCTCCCAAAGTTCTGGGATTACAAGCATGAGCCACCATACCTGGCCTTCCTTAATTTTTTAAAGGTGCTTATAAAAATAATTCTCCATGTTAATGCAGCATATTCCAGGCCAAACGGAGTGTTGGGTAATTGCCTGCTTAATATGGTTGATAGAGAAAGCGAACTTCAAGCCAAAACACCCTAATTTCCCCTAAACATATGTAATCATCTTAATTTTCTCTTTTCCTCTGTTGACATAGCTTAGGGAAGACAACTCCGTTTTAGCATCAGCCAGTGTTTCCCTGGGAAGCAGCATGGATGGAAATATGGTTGGCATTCTTTCCTTCTAAAAAATGCATTTTCATGTAATCCTGCTATCTTCCCTGGGCCAGCCCTTCACTACCCTCTGGAGATCCTTTTTGCTTGACTGTACTCTTTTCCAATGGGTTTGAACCCCACTGCATATCTGCAATCAGGCTTCTATTGGGCAACTTGGGACCCAGGTTTAGCCCCAGTCACTTGAATCCATTTGGAGGCTGAATTTCATTCCTATTGAGCAAACTGCTCAAGCAGTGCTGACACATCAGGAGGGACTAGGTCACTGATCAGTGATTGGTTTGTTCCAAAGGGCAGTGTTGTTCTGATCTGAGAGACAGATCACATTTTTGAAGAGCTAAATGCAAACCTAGCATCAGGAGGAGCTCTCTCCATGCGTCAACATGACCAGGAATTGCCCACTTGGTTTTACGGATGATTAGACTTTTTAGAATGTGGCATGAAGCCCTGGTAATAGGCTCAAATTATAGTAACAGTCATCATATAGCAACAAAAACTTTCTGAAACTTGCCATATACCAGGACCTATACTAAACTCTTTCTTTGCATTTTATCTTTACAACCATCCTAAGATGTTGATGTCACTACATGCCCATTTTCCACCTGAAGACACTGAGATGTAGGTGACTTCTTTCCCAGGGCCATACTGACAGCCCAGAAAGTGACAGACACAGCCAGAGAGTCAGCATAACACATGATCATTATGAGATTAGCAAACTTTGTCTGTAAAGGGCCAAATAGTAAATATTTTAGGCTTTGCAGAACATGCACCAACTACTCAACTCTGCTACTGTTGAGGGGAAGTAGCCATAGATAATTTGTAAGCAAGTAAGTGTGGCTCTGTGCCAATAAAACTTTATTTACAAAAGCAGGCAGTAACCTGGATTTGGCATCACTTTCAAGCTATATCGCTTTGGGCAATTTACCCAACCTCTTTTGGATCGCAGTTTTGTCTCAAAAATGTAGATGATAATAATCATAATGATTAATTTGCAGGGTGATTTTGAGAAGTAAATGAATGTTGCATAGAAAGCACTTGTTTGTATTGTTACTAATGGTTTATATTATTGCTAATTATTACTAATTACAAAGAGATACTGTGAAAGGCCATAGAGGAGAGAAGTCAACAGCAAGTCCTCCCTAGGCATAAGTCTCATCTCTCCCCGTTACCTGCTGAGTGACCTTGGGAATGTTACTTACCCTCTCTGAGCCTCAGTTTCCTTTTCTTATAAAGTAGACTACAGTAAAAGGATGAAACTCACAGAATGATTGCAAAGGTGAAATGAATGTAATGCCTGTGAAGCTTTTAGAACAGTGCCTGGCACATGGCAAGCACTTTCTGGGTGCTCACTGTATTACTATTATTGAATAATCATGAATTGAGCCCAAGTGGGCCTGGCTTCCAATCATCTGTTTCCCACTCTATGTACCTGCAGGGGTTCTTAAGTATTTTATATTATCAGGCAATCCCCCCGTGGTCTGCTAATGCCTATGGACCCCTTTTCAGAATACCATCTTTGAATGCATCAAATATATAAAAGATTACCCAAACACCTTATTATACTAGAATGCAGTTACCAAAATATATTTTTTTAAAAAACAAATGTTGATGCAGTTATAGATGTGCTTCTTTATTAACACATTAGATAACCAAATCTATCATTGGGCTTAATAACTACTACAATTTTGAGATAGCAGTAAGTGTCAGCAATATTTCAATATTGCTGCAACAACTATAATGTGATATGCAGATATCTATGATTTATATTGGTGCTAACGTCACAGGCCCCAGGATTCGGTGGCTACATTTATAATAGCAGAAATGCTAAATTTCACTTAAAGGTTGGTAAAAATAAACCTCTGGGTTTTGTTTAAATGCACATTCACGAAATTTCCAAATTCATGGGACTTGACAATGTCCTTATGCCCCCAGGCCAGGAAAGAAACCATTTTAAATAATAATAAACCTAAACAACACTAGTGCCCATCCACATAAATACTCTTTGCATCTAACCGTGCCCACAACCATAGATTAGATTTGGCAGAGCGATGTCCACAAAGAAAGCTAGTGCTTCCTACGCCTGTGCGGTCACAAAGCATTCATTCATGGATATGTGAGCGAGAAAATTAGGAACTGCCTTGTCACCTAATTTGATGCCCTACAAGGGAAAAGGTTGTCATTGGTACTAAGCCAATGAGAGGTAATAGAAACATGATACCACTGACCTCATCCAAAAAAAATAGCTATTGTCACCGGACAGAGATGCTGAGTATCTGTAGGTTTGGGGAGAAATATATTTGTTAGTGAAATGGAGCTTACTCTGGAGTGAGTAAAGGTGAATTATTTGTCAGATGACTAGAGGAGGTTTATGCAATATAGTATTATTGAGCGGGGCTATTAACAGAGTGAATTGCTATTGTGACATGCCATTAAATTGTTTTTAGTGTCCACAAAGGTATCATTCAAGAGCTGGCAGGGTTAGCAACAGAGTTGTATTTTTGGTGGACAGCAGTAGATTTTGAAACAAATAGCATATTTTACAAAAAAGTAAAATATGACCAAAGCTGAAAGTCTAGTCAGAAGTAGTCATTTGCAGCTGCTTGACAAGCACCCTGAGGATCTGAACAAGGCTTTCTGGATCCACGCTGTTAGGTAGTGGAGGCCGAACTCAGTGATCCATCAGAAAGGGGAAGTAAAAGTAGTGAGAGGCAGAGAGAAGTCTGAACCCTGGGCTCCTTCAAGGATGTTCTGTCTGGTCCATGAATGTACCCCCAACATTTAGCAGAGAATTGGCTTAATAATTATTGGCTAAAGGAAGGAAAAGGGGGAAAAAAGAAGAAAAGGAAGAGAAAAAGAGAGAGGGAGGCAGGAAAGAAAGAGAAGAGAGAGAATGAATTAGCCAACCAAACTACAGATAGTATATTGATGATATCTACAGATGCATATATGGATTTGTGTGTGTGTGAAAACGTATTTATTCATTTGTTATTTTTCAGTAAA
Organism: Alouatta caraya; assembly: GCA_963575295.1. Taxonomy (NCBI): domain Eukaryota; kingdom Metazoa; phylum Chordata; class Mammalia; order Primates; family Atelidae; genus Alouatta; species Alouatta caraya. The sequence continues at coordinate 16,229 of CAUYUD010017536.1, read as the reverse complement.
TACTTATTGAGTGCCTACTAAGTGTTGGGCACTGCGTTCAATGAGACAGAAAAGGACGAATCTCCCAGATGACTTACATTTAAGTGAGAGATTCAAAGATAAACAAGGATTGAAATAAGCTTACTTCAAGAGAGTGCTAAGTATTATAAAGAAAAAAACAAAAATATAAAAACATTGTAACAAGGGAGAGGGTAACTAGAAAGAAGCTGTGGCTAGGCATGGTGGTGCACACTCACAATCCCAATGCTTTGGGAGGCCCAGATGTAAGGATTGCTTGAGGCCAGGAGTTTGAGACCAGCCTGGGCAATGTATTGAGATGCTGTCTCTAAAAAAAATTTTTTTTTAATAGAAAGAAGGAGCTATTTTGAGTAAGATAGTGACCCTGAAGCAGAAACCTTGATGACAAGGAACAAACCGTGGAAAGATCAGTGGAAACTGATATTTGATTGAAGGCGACCCACATGCCAGGCGTGTGCTCAGTGCTTTGCATCCGTTATTTGATTTAATCTTTACTGAAAACTGTGAGGCAGAGTATTTATAACAACTTCACAGATGACAATGAAGAAAGTGAGGCTCAGAGAGACAAGATGACTTCCTCACAGTCAGAGAGCCAGGAAGAGGCAGAGGCATGATTTGAACCCTGACTTACCAGATCCAAAGCCTCACAGATGAGCCAGGGTGTGCTGTTGCCTCAAGACCAAGGGAAGCTCTTTATTCCTGTTCACGCTAACCAGGGGAGAAGAACTTGCTCTCAAGTCTCTGTTCTTTTGATTTGCAAATGAGTGTTCTTTTTTTATACCACGTTGTGGCTGTTTTCTGGCTAGTCACCTGGCTTTAATCCTAAAACTTTCTGGTAATCCAGATAGTAGATTTCATCTTTAGGGTGATTCCTAAATGACACTAAAGAAAATGTACAACTTTCCTATGTGGCCAAATAACTGGGTCATCTTCCTAAGCTAGATGGTGGTGGGGAAAAGGGACAGAGACTTAAGGAAAACAAATTCTTCTATTGAAGAAAGGGTCTCAATCCCATATGGGACATGTTTTCTCATAACTAAGCTCATGTAGGCTGAGCCACGTGAACTGTTAGAAAAATAGAGTCATTTTAGCATCAACCAGCCACATCCTGCTCTATTTCTGCCTCGGTGCCTTGGTTTTATTGTTCGTTTGTTTTCTTGTTCAGTACTTGCTTCATCAGGGTCAGTGGAATTGGTGTTTGCTGTTGTTTCTTGGTTTTTGTTTCCATTTTAAGACAGTAGATTGTTCTAAAACATTGGTAGTTGTATGATGATAGATAGATAGATAGATAGATAGATAGATAGATATAGTTAATTGCTTACCAAAGAAATGCAACTTAAACCATCAAGTGCCACTATTATTACTGTTACTATTATTGTTTTGGATAGCAATTCATTACATTATTTCTTTATGTCAATATCCAATGTTGGGGATTCTGAGAGAAATGAGCAGGAACACTTTCATATGCTCCAGGAGGAAGTCCAAATTTATAACCTTCTCCATGTAGCACTTTGGTAATATATCAAAGGCCCGTGAAGTGAACAATGGCCATGACCTCATACTTAAATATCTAGCCATCTACTAGAAGACTCTCCACACTAAAATATATGTAAAATTATATCCAGTGAAACATTGGTAAAATAGCAAAAAATTAGAAACAATAACAATGTCTAATAATAAGGAAATACTTATTTTTAAATATAATAATATTTATATTTATTATACTATAAATAACTTTTATATTTATTTAAAAGTTAAGTCAGTAATATAATATAATATTTAAGTCAGTAATATAACAACTTTTATTATTTTAAAGCAATACTTCCCATATTTTAGTTATTTGCACACCATTTTCACAATGCACCATAGCTCTACTCTTTATTTTTAATTTAATTTTTAAATTTTGTGGGTACATGGTAGATACATATATGTACGGGGTACCTGTGATGTTGTGATGTTTTGATTTAGGCATGCAGGATTGGTTATTACTTTTTAAATCATGCAATGCATCATCACCTACCATTAAAAATCCATTTTTAGAGTAGAATGATTTATAATCCTTTGGATATATACCCAGTAATGGGATTGCTGGGTCAAATGGAATTTCTATTTCTAGGTCCTTGAGGAATCGCCACGAGTAAGTTCTTTAGTGGTGATTTGTGAGATCCTGGTGCACCCATTACCCAAGTAGTATACACTGCACCATATATGTAGTCTTATCCCTTGCCCCCACTCCCATTCTTCCCCCTACCAAGTCCCCAAAGTCCATTGTATCATTCTTATGCTTTTGGGTCCTCATAACTTAGCTCCCACATATCAGTGAGAACTTATGATGTTTTGTATTCCATTCCTGAGTTACTTCACTTACACTGATAGTCTTCAATCTCATCCAGGTCATTGCAAATGCTGTTAATTCATTCCTTTTCATGGCTAAGTAGTATTCCATCATATATATGTGTCTCTGTGTGTGTGTGTGTGTGTGTGTGTGTGTATACCACAGTGTCTGTATCCACTTGTTGGTTGATGGACATTTGGGTTGATACTTGGACACGCATGTTTATGGCAGCATAATTCACAATTGCAAGTGATATTTTTAGGAAACATGATGTAAGTGACAGAGACTTTCTTTTTAGACTGCACCCATTTACTTGTTCTCTGAATGGGCTCTAGGCAGCCCAAGTTTCTACTATGTCAGTGTTACATGGATAAGAAACACTATGGTTGGTTTACACAGAGGCTGCAATACTATTTTCGATTTTGTGAGCCCAAGATGCCCATATGGTAAACTGAAGTGTTGATGCCTCTTTATGGCCCTTTGATGAACTTCATGGTTCACCTTTCTCAGCACTTTGGGTGGAGTGGGGAGAGTGCCTGCTTCCTAGCCATCTGATTGGCCTAAATAATCTTAAATGCTATCATGAAACAGGTTCTGTTCATCTGCTCCACGTTGTACCCATCATGCTCTAGAATGCTGGTTTCATGCTGAATCTAGATCAAGTCTGCTTTTCTCTCCTGCCTGTACTGTGTGTAGCTACCTACAGTACTGCTGCTGGCTAGTAATCTAAACCAATAGCACATAATTAGCATATTTGCTCACGTATTTTTTCCGTCTTGGTATAATGTCCTCCTTGTCAATTTAGGGTGAAAATGTAGCAACACGTTACTGATGGTTTAATTTCTGGAATGCAGATAATGAATGTGTTTTTGCTTATCAAAGGCTTTCTATCAGATATCAAATTCAGAGGAACAGTGTTCAGAGGTCCTAAATTTAAATTGGAGTGAGAAATTCACAGAGCCCCTGAACTCAGGCAAAATGCACTCTGACAAGTCAACTGGATTTTCACAGATGGTCTGGAGGATTTGAAGGCTAATTTGGTGAAATAAAATTAAATGAGTGAAATTGTATTGTGTGCAGTCATTAATATATCACCATACTTAAAATGCTTAATTGAAATTTCTTTTACTGCTTCAAATGAAAAAAATCAAGCTATGCTGTAGAAAAGCACTCAAAACTCTTGTATAACATAGATAAAACTTGGTTGGATAGTTACAGAACTTTCTCTGCTGCTGCTAGAAAGTTTTGGTGCCCACAAATCTGTTGCTATTAGAATACTTTATTGTATTAATTCAACACTCAATTCTACCATAATTATGTGTATGATAAAAATATTTTTACAGGTAAAATGATTATTATTACCTTTAAAACATCTGACATTCTTCTTTTTTTCTAAAGAAACAGATTTAGCTTTTATTTTACTTTGGTGTTGATACATAGTGATTGTACATATTTCTAAGATACCTGTGATATTTTGATACAAGCATACAATGTGTAATGATGAAATCAGGGAAACTGGGATATGCACCATTTCAAACACTTATCATTTCTTCTTGCAATGCTGTCATATCAAAAGGAAGTAAATACAATTTCAATTATAAGGACAGTTGTGATTTTAGATATATAGGTATGATACCACCACAAACCATAATTATGTCCCCCAAACTTTTAACATTTCAGATACTTTGTCCCAAGTATTTCATGATAAGGATTGGGCTATGACTTGTTACAGAAGGGCCAATTGACTAAAATGTCTCTGAACAATATTGATTGCAAGTAGTCTCTCCAGTTTTCAGGTCAATATGTTCCAATTTGAAATTTATAACATTGTAACTCTATTCCCAAACCAGCCAATCTCACCTACTTCACTTCCATATTATGGTGGGTGGTCTCAAATAATATTTAAACTTATGGTTACTTTTCAAGTAGATATGGAGTTTAGCCTAACTTTTGAAATGTCTGCTGAGTTTACCCTGCTAATTGTAGAATTAAGTAGGCAGTTTCCAAGTTTAGATTTAGTAGGCAGTTTTTTCAAATCACTTAAAAGTTATATTTTGTTAGAGCATTGAACAGGTTTAAAATCCTACTAAAATATCATGTACACATAAACCAATGGAACAGAATAGAGAAAACAGAAATAAAGATGCAACCTACAGACAACTTAGTCGACAAAGTCCACAGCAAAATAAGCAGTGGGAAATGAATTAAAGATTTAAATATAAGACTTCAAGCTATAAGAATCCTAGAATAAAATCTGTGAAATAAACTTCTGTACATTGAATTGTGAAATAATTTTTGACTAAGTCCTTAAAAGCAATTGCAAAAAAAATAAAAAATGACAAGCAAGGCCTTATTCAAATAAAAAGCTTCTGCATGGCAAAATAAATTATCAACAGAGTAAACAGACAACCACCGAATTGAAGAACATTTTCACAAAGTGTGCATCTGACAATGGCGTAATATCCAGAATCTATAAGGAATCTAAACAAATGAACAAACAAAACCCATAAAGCCCCATTTAAAATATGGGCAAAAGACATGAACAAACATTTCTCAAAAGAAGTTATACGCACAGTCAACAAACATGAAAAGTGCATCACATCATTAATTATTAGAGAAATGTGAATCAAAACCACAAGAAGATATCATCTCACACCAGTCAGACTAGCTTTATTAAAAAATCAAAAGACAACTGATGCTGGCAAGACTGTAGAGGCAAAGGAATGCTTATACACTGTTGTTGGGAATGTAAATTAGTTCAGCCACTATAGAAAACAGTTTGGACATTTCTCAAAGAACTTAAAATAGAACTGTCATTTGACCCATCAGTCCAATTACTGAGTATATATCCAAAAGGAAACAAATTTATCTACCAAAAAGACACATGCACTTTCATGTTCATCACAGCACTATTCACAATAACAAAGTAATGGAGTCAGCATAGGTGTCCATCGATGGTGGATTGGATAAAGTAAATGTGGGACATATATACCATAAGATACTACACAGTCACGAGAAGAACAAAATCATATCCTTTGCAGCAATGTAGAAGCAGCTGGAGGCCATTTTCCTAAGCAAATTAACACTGGAGCAAAAACCAAATACTGCATGCACTCAATTATGAGTGGGAGCTGAATGTTGGGTACTTATAGAAATAAAGATGATAAGAATAGAAACTAGGGACTACTAGAAGGGGAAAGGAGAGAGGGAGACAAGGGTAGAAAAACTACCTATTATGTGCTATACTTACTACCTGGTTAATGGGATCATTTGTACCCCAGACCTCAGCATCACACCGTATATCCAGATAACAAACCTGAACATGTACCCTCTAGATCTTAAATGCCGAAAAAAGAAAAGATGTCATGTAAATATTTATGGTCACTAAAAGTATCTAATGTAATTTACATAAAAATAAAAATTCGGTGAATTAGAAGCATATTCTTTGTATCGTTGTGTCAGAGATCTTACTCTGCTTGGATCACGATGTGAATTCTTTCATATTTTTGTGACCAGTCACTTCTTCATTTATTGAACTAATCATTACATATTCTGAGAATCTTTCAGAAAGATAAAAACATTCTTTGTTCATGTGTCTGAAAATTTTTAACCTAATTTTCTAATGTTTTCAGTAAGAAAAGCATGCTAATACTGAAATTATAAGTAGTAGACTGAAAAATCATCCCAATCCATGGGTTATATATTCACTTCTTTTTAACTGTATTATTAAATATTAAGCTTAATTTATTTTCTTTCTCTATATCCCAATTTCTACTATAGGTGATTTGTATGAACTCAGGAACTTCCTTTTCTCATCCATTTTTATATTAAAACTCAGACTTTCTAAAACAATATTTCTATCCATCCATCATTGGTAACTATGTACTGACATGTTGTGCATCCAAAAAAATGTTAGCATAGTTTGTGCCCACTAAATAATTCCAGTGACCATATCATGAGCTGATTTATTTCATAAGTATGCTCAATTAGTATGAGGTATTTCTTTAGCACCCAAACATATAGAGGACTTAATGATACCTACAATAAGAACAGAAGACAAAAACACCCTGCTCTCTGCAAAAGTTAAAGTGTTTTTGCAACTGGGCTCTAGGTCTCAGTTCTGAAAGTAGGGATGAGATGAGGCTAGACATGCAGTGTCAGTATAATAGAACACAATCAGTATGTCAGTATGTAATGCAGATGTTGCAAAACAAAATGTACCCATGTGTAGTCAAGTAACAGAAAAGTATGAAGTAGTGAGGGCTATGCAATAGGTGCCAAGCTGACCACATACTGAAATATTTAAACACTGTGTGGGGCAAATAAAATGGACATTAGAACATTAGGTCAGTTTGGGATTTCTGCTCTTTCTCACAGTCTCTGAACATACCTTAAAGCCACAATCATCTATTTTTATTTATTGTTATACATTTATTTATAAGCCAGCACCCCTATGATTTAAGTTCTATTGAAATGCTGAGTTGGAAAAGATAGATGAGTGGGGGAAATTTAGTACAGAGGTTTTGCCCTAGGCTCAAAATCCTATATAAGATATTAATACATGGAACAATATTGCACAATTAAATCATTGATGATAACTGAATTAGTCTGATTCAAAGTATACATATGAAGAGGAACATAGCAAAAAGAATATTATAGTAAGAACTAGAAACATTCCTTCATGGCTGCTTGATATGGATATGTCATGTTTAAGAAAATTCTTCTTTACACTGTTCAGATTTTTTTTCTTAACAAAGAAGATTCACTCTGTTAAAAAAGAAAGCAGTACTGTGAAATTTCTTATTGAAAACATGCACATACTTTTGTCAGAATGAGTAAAGGAGTAAACAAAATGAGCCTAGTACTTACCATCTATTCTGTTATGCTGTTTTAATCCAAGATTAAAATATTTAACTTCTGCACACAAGACCATTTTTATATGAATGTTATTTTTCTGCTTACTTTATTGCTCAATTTTATTGCCCTTTAAAAACATCCATGTTGCTTTCTATGGCCAAAAATGTTTAGCACTTTTCATGATTATACTTTTGTACAGTCCATAATACAACACTTACCTTACACATACACACACACAAACATACAATGTATTTTGTTTTCTGTCAAGTAAAGACAATATCTGTGTTATTAAGTTAAATGTCATTTTCAAACACAGGATATATTAATATTAAAATATTCAACTTTATTTCCTCATTTAAGCAAATTATCATAGTGTGAAGAATGTAACTGCAGCCATTTTAAAAAAATCGTATCACATTCAATTATTAGAGCAAACCTTTTTTGTAGACTTGAACTAGTTTCAGTAACAGTCTTGGAGTTATACTTTCAAAAATTCTAAACAGAGAAAAATGCAGAGTATAATAACAGTAGGTCTTTGGTTATAGCTGCTTCCAGGAAAAGAAAGCAATTATATATGTTCACATAGCACTGACAAGGAGAAAGAAAACTTTGGAAGGCAAAGAACTTGCATTAGTCTTTTTGACATGTTCCTGTGGTGTGATTTATTGTGTAGACAATCAGCTCAACTTCTCAAGTTTGATATCCTTGGAATCATTTGAAATTTAAATTTTAATGAAAATTCATTAATTCCAAGGCCAAAAGAAGTGATTCTAATTGCTTTTGAGAATCAGACTATGAAAGAATTCTTTGGCAAACTTGCACTGTCTGTTCTCTCGTTTATCATTGGTTGCTTCGTAGGTACTTAATTGAAGGTCTTCTGATTATCAGCACGGGCTGACATCAGTTCACTCCGTGCATTTTAAACAGTAAGCCAGATGTTTAAAGGATCAGCTGAAGCATCAATAGCATGCTAGTGTGAATAATAAAATTTTAATTATCTATAAGAAGCAAATAAAAAGCATAAGCATTTTCCCCCGTTATCCTGAAGGAGAAGATGAATGCCTAAGCAACATTTTAAGAATGGGTTTAGTGTGACATGTAGGAAAATTTGGGTAGAAAACTTGTAGTTAGCTAATATATGTACTATTTGCTTCTTTAGCTCACCATATACCCACGCACATGGGCGTACATGCATACAAACAGACAAATATACACAACAAACAGAACATTGAGACATATTGAAGAAATATATTTAAGCGATTACTAAGTTTTCCTACACAAAATAAGATGCTGAGAAACAATGGAAGAGAGACAGGACATGATGGTTCATGCTTCAGTAATTTACTGGTTTAATGTTTGCCAAGGTTTAAATTAATGTAGATGTTTTTGTGGCTAGGAGTAATGATGTAACCATTTGGAATAATTAGGCGCTTTTAAGAACTAGAAAGCCCAGCAACTCAGCATGTAAAAATTCTGGTATGTATGCATTTTACACTTATATATAACAGAGAAATGACAAGTAGTCAAGCGGATAGGGAAATGAATGATTCTTCAAACATGCACACACATATAGAAATTGTCTTTTTAATAGTATTTTAATGTAACAAATGTATGCATAGTTTCTCTATAGTGTTATCTTTATCTTACAGCGAATATGTGATAAATAAGTAGTCTCTAACCTTAGTGGTTTTATAGGTTAAACATAAATGAAGCTTTGTATTAAAGAGTGAATTAGTGTCATTCTAATATAAAGATGTTTATCTCATATACATTGAAGTGTTAGATAATTCATTTGTTAATAATAAATTGGATGAATCAAAATTTTTAACATCTACTTTGAGCTTTGTAATACTATCTACTTGTCTTAAATTATTCATGAAACTTTTTAAGTCCTTTCTATTTATATCTCTATTTAGGCCAAACATCTCACAACTTTAAAATGTAAACTCAGGAATACAATTTCTGTATTCTACAATTGGAAGCATCCATCATATCAGATGAACTTATACAGTTTATTTAATTTTGCAAACTTAATATTTAGTAAATCCTAATGTCAAACATTTTAACTTCTAGGTTGTCTTTCTTTTCAGTTTTAATATCCCCAATCTTTGTGTACTTGTTGAGTGGATTCTCAATAAGTAACCCATAACTGTATATACATACTATGTACCTACAAAAAATAAACAAAGAAATCAATACTTATTCAAACCTGCCCCATAGTAATAAACTATTCATAAATATACTTGAAAGATATGAGAGTAAGACAAATTTGTGATTGTACCCTTTTGTGCGTGGAATCCTGTGTTTCCATTTTGTGGATCTAGACTTTTTGGAGTGTGGAAATAAATGAAGCAAATAATCAAGACCCAGTCTTATGTTCAAGTCATCATTTTACTACCTAAACCATAAATAACATTTGCAGTTTGTTTCTATGACTAGGCCTAAAGTCTGGCCACAAGAACATTATAGAAAGACTTCAACTGTAGCTTCCAGTAGAACTTCTGAGGTTCAGTTTATAGACTAAGCAGCAGTTGATTGGGCAAAACTCATAGGCAATTGATCACTGCAAAGGATAGATCGTCTTTGCTAACCTAAACAAAAGATTTACAGTGAAGGCATATTCAGATTTTGTTGAAGGATATGGATATATAATCCTGTGTTTGTGTGTATTTTAGACATACTTAAAACATATTTGAGTAGAAAATTCTGCACAAATAGAAAACTATAACATGTGTTGTATCTACACACGCTGGGCATTTACCTGGCTGAAACAGCAAAAGCTGAATTGACTTAATTGAATGTTGAATGCTTTATAGTTACTTAGTAGTGACTCACTGTTAAAACATATCAAGCTTTGTCATAATTAATTTTTTTAAAAACTCAGATTAGTGTCAGGTTTACTGAAACAACAGATCTGAATTTAAATTCAGATGTGTTTTTCCTTTAGATAATCAAATGTAATCCAGAATTGAATATCAGTTTCAACTCTACATTCAGTTTCTTTTTTACTTATTTGGACTGGTTTTTGGTTCTGTTTTCTACATAGAGCCTCTCTGTGTAAGATAAAGCCATTTGTGCAGATGAAACTTTACTGAATGTGTTAACCTATTTAAAATATTCACCCAAAAAGACTAGCATGAATTCTTCATATGGCAAGCTGCTTGTTTTAAAAGTTTTATTTATTCTAAAATCCTTTTTACTTATGCTTTTTAAGAAATGTATTTCCAATATACAAAAGTAACACATGCTCATTAAAACAAATTAAGAATCACGTTGTATAAAGAACTGATCCATTTCTGCTTTGCCACATTTAACTCCATTAAGTATTCATGTGAATCATCCATTGACATTAAGACATTTATCTCTACTTGTATTAACATGTTTTTAATATATATATAATACCTACGGAATTTTTATATACTTTCTTTTTAAAATAGAAATGAAATTATGCAATGCATTTATTCTGTATCAAGCCCTTGCCACTTAATAATTTAAGAACGTATTTCTAGGTTAATACCTGTATTCTTAGGTAGCATTCAGTCCCTCCTCATCTACTTCTTTTCTTCCATTCTAATTGTGTTTAACATTTCTTCATACAATTGGTAGTCATTTGGTCTTCTCTCATGGAGGATGCCTAACGGTCATTGTCATCAATTCTTTACACTTTACATAACTGCTTGATACTGAAACAGACCTTATAAATATCAACAAAGCAGGAACACTGCAATCAGCTATCAGTTTCAGTTGAGCTGAATGACCCAGAATATATATATATATATATATATATATATACACACACATACTTTCCAGGAGATTTTAAAACTCAAACCTCCGATTTCTAAGACCTGGAGAAACCAGCATGAGAAACTTTGGTCTGTATTATTCTGTGAAATGATTTCACTAAACAGTGAGGCATCTCCCACATGTGGACTCTGTAATTTATAAGAATGAAGAGTTCATGTGCTTCTGAAGAACTTGAACTACTGTTCTGGCCTCCATACATTGGTTTCTTTGCTGTACGAAGGCTGAGCAAGATTTTCCTATTTGTTTTCTTTCTAGCTCATCATTTTAGTGACAAAATAATCATCTTTCATGGTGTTGCTCTTGCTATAGAATTGTTTCAGATTCATTTGACCAAAGGTGGCAAATACAATAGTCCCAACAAAAACAAAAGACCTATTAGAGAATGATGGAAATGAGCCCAGGGAACAATGGCACCTCCACATTTCTTAATTCCAAGGTGGTAAGCAGTGATCCAGATAGTTCTCAATTTCAATGCTGAATCACCTTATAATTTCAAATCCCTGTTCTAAAAATTATTTATATCTACTGAAATAATGAATTGGACCCCACCAGGAATGGCTGATATGCTTGTACCCAGAGCACAACTGTAGAAAGAAAATAACATTTTAATTTATAGAGGTATGATAATAGCTGTTTCATACTGTTTTCAGAACTATGAATGGTCTGCTCTGTAGTTTCTTGTCATTGTACTGAGGCACAATTTCTTACCAGCTGAGATGAGAAATAGGAGCCCAGTGTGCAGGTGAAACTGGTTAACAGGAGCCATTAAAACTTGGAAGTAAGAGTCAAAATAGCATCAATCAAAATGCTTTCAGTGTAGGAAGTAAACATGTACTAGCCTGATCCACCTGTCTTTTCATTTAGGTATGTTGATAATATTATAGTCATTTTTAGGTGTCTGTGAACGAGTAATTAGATCTGAAGAATTATATTATATATCTTTCTTTACTTTGCCCTGGCCTGGGGTTACAGTTCTCAATGAGTTCTAGACCTTTTAGAAGAAAATGTGGAGAAGTGGTTCAAGAAGAATGCTTTATCTTTCTTCATAAAAATGATAGTGATATTTTTTTACTGAAGACTTAATATGTGCCAGGCTAAGGTGGGTTTTATTATCATTCCCATTTTCCAGGCAAAGAAGCTGGAGCACAGAGAGGCTAAGTAATTTGTCCAGGATTGCTCAGCTAACATATGCTGCAGTCTGGATTTGTGCCCAGACCAACTTCTTTTCAACCACTGTCCAATCCTGTGTCTTCTCTACTCAAAAAGTGTTTCAGCTCCAAAACTAAAACTTTAAAGAAAAGGAAATCGTTAGTAGAAAGACTAGGTTTTAGTCACAAATTATCTCCTTCCTTACATTATTTGTCTCTTTTTCAAATACTCTAAGCTTTGATTAAAACTGTCTATTATTCTTAATGTTGTAGAATTGCTAAGGTGGAATTGTTGAAAGAACTCAATTTCAATTAGCTTTCCCATTGATTACTGTGTGTTTTGGAGGGGTGTTCTTTCTTTCAGGTTAATAGGACTTTATTGTATATCTCAAAGATTAAAAATAACAATGAAGGAAGTAGCAAACCGGAACTCCTCTCACAATGCATCTTTCAATCTCTCATGCTTTAAATGAAGATAAAATAATGGCTGTGGTAAGGTTGGAGGAAGGATGGTATAGATTAAGTTTCTTGTAAACTGGCCTCTGAATTTTCGATAGCTGTAGAAGGTATTGGTTTTCCAAAAATTTGACAAATGGAGGATTCATCCAGCAGTTTTTTTTTCTGGGTCTCTTACTAGAAAGTGATAGCTAAAAACTGTAGAGAAACCACCCAAAGTTGAATAGATTATTATTTTCACTTAAGCATTTTAATTTCTTCAAGAAGCTTTATAATGCAACAGAGCATTTCCAGTCCTGTGTCACTGCTTAAATTTTCTAGGGACATCAGTGAACCCAGTGAAAATAAATTAGCCCATGAATGTAATCGACCCTTAAATTATATCACTGTGCAAGTAATCGGTGGGTCTGCTGGATATGACTTTTGAGCAGACAGGTCAATTTCTTCAAGAGAAAAAGCATAGCATAAATTGAAGACAAATAACAGACTACTTGTTTCCTCCTTCCTTGGCATCATCCTTGTGGATGCTGTATACATGTATATAATGTAACACAATCAAGAGATCTTCATTACCCTACTTTTGGGTATAACTGCTTCATTTCTCTTTTGAATCTCTACAGCTATTTAAAAACTGTATAACAATTCTTTAAAAAACTGCAACATCAGGTTTATATTTAAGGTATCTTACCATCCTATACCAACTTAAGCATCCAGTCTTATCACCCACCCTTCCCCTGAGTGAATCCTTAGCACTGGGCTCCTCCTGCTTTATTACTGTGCATGCTGAGCTCTTTCTGGCCTTCAATTCTAATTTCATTGCAACTGTTGCCTGAATGGTCTATTTCCTTCTTACTCTTTAAATATCTCAGAATTGAAAGCCCAGAATAATCTATCTTAGTCCAAAAGATAGGCTACACTATTGTAGTTCACAGTGATCTTATACTGCTGTTAATATACAACATTTAATATCAGCTTAATATCTATTTCAGTTCATTACAAGGTCACTTATGCTGTATCTTATATTGTTGCCTTGTACTTTTATTGTCTCTTCATATATGTGTTTTTGGTATTCCCACCCTCACTAGAGGTTACAAATAACCACGTTAGCCTTCTGATGACTTTCGATGGTGTCAGGTCTACCAATTCTCAACCAGGTGGCATTCAATAATTAAGTTCATTAACAATGAATTGTATGTGTTGAAAAAGATTTTTTTTTTTTTTACTTAATGAAGCATTTGTTTTTATTTTTTAAGGAAATCTACCCTCTTAATAAATGTTTACGTGCACAATACAGTATTGTTAAATAGAAGCAAAATGTTTCATATCAGATCTTTAGAACTTTTTTTTTAATCCTGGATGGCTGATACTCTATACCCGCTGATTAGCAGCTCCTCATTTCTTCCTTCCCCCAGCCCCTCGCAACAACCATTGTACTTTCTGTTTCTTTTCTTCTTCTTTTTTTTTTTAAGCAGAGAGCGATTTATTAGGCAGAGAGAGAGAGAGGGAGATAGAAGGAGGGACAGCTCCCACACTGCCATGTGTAGAGATCCAAGGGAGGAATCCTCTGTACTTTCTGTTTCTATAATTTTGACTACTGTAGAAATCTCATGTAAGTGAATACATACAGTATTTTGTCTTTTTTTGCGACTTGCTTATTTTATTGACCAAAATGTCTACAAGATTTATCCACCTTGATAGGATGATAGGATTTCCTTTTTGTGGCTGAATGATATTCCATTGTATGTATATAACATAGTTTCTTTATATATTCCCCTGTCAAAAGACATTTAGTTTGTTCACGCCTCTTGGCTACTGTAAATAATGCTATAATAAACATGGGAATGTAAATGTCTCTTCAGGATCCTAAATTGAATTATTTTGGATAATTATCCAGATGCGAGATTGCTAGATTTTATGATATTTATATATTTTTTATTTTTTTGAGGAAACTCCATATTGTTTTCCATAAAAGCTGCACAATTTTATATTTCTACCAGCAGCAGTCTATATCTCCAAATTCCCTACATCCTCACCAACGTGTATAATGTTCTGGGGCTTTGCTTTTTTAGTAATGGTGATCCTAATGTGTGAGGTAGTATATCAATGTGGTTTTGATTTGCATTTCCGTGGTAGTTAGTGATATTGAACATCTTTTCATATAATTGTTAGTCATTTTTAGGTCTTTTTGGAGAAATATCTATTCAGTTCCTTTGCTCATTTTAAAAATTGGATAGTTCAAATTTTTGTTATTATTGAATTACGTTCCTCATATATTTTAGATATTGACACTAATCAGATATATGGTTTGCAAACATTTTTTTTCATTCTGTAGATTTCTTTTCACTCTGTTGATTGTTTCCTTTGCTGTGTAGAAGCTTTCTGGTTTGATATATTTCTGCATTCTAGTTTTGTTTTTGTTGGCTGTTCTTTTAGTGTCTTATCAAAAAAAATTATTGTGAAGACCAATGTCAGGAAGTTTTTCACTTATGATTTCTTCTATGAGTTTCAAGGTTTCAGGTCTTATTTTTAAGTCTTTACTCCATTTCATTTTGAGACGATTTTTATGTATGGTGTAAGATAAAGCTCCAGTTTCATTCTTTGGAATGTGTATATCCATTTTTCCCAGCACCATTTCTTGAAGAGAATATCCTTTTCCAATTATGTATTCTTGGCACCACTGTTGAAGATCATGCTAGGTTTATTTCTGGGATCTCTATTCTGTTCCATTGGTCTATATGTCTGCCTTTTTACCACTATCATATGGTCTTGACTGAGGTAGTTTTGTGATTCATTTTGAAATTAGGAAGTGTGATGCCTCCAGTTTATTCTTCTTCCTCAAGACTGTTTTGTTTTTTGGAGTCCTTTGTGGTTTCATATGAATTTTAGGATATTTATTTCTGTAAAAAATACATCTGGGCTTAGGATAGGAATTATGTTGTATCTGTAGATGGTTTGGATATACAGACTTTTAAACAATACATGAGATGTATTTTTATTTATTTTTGTCATCCTTAATTTCTTTCAACAATATTTCATAGCTTGCAGCATACACATTTTTTACCTTCTTGGTTGGGCAATTTACTAAGTTATTTCTTCTTTTTGTTGCTATTGTAAATGAGATTGTTTTCTAAATTTCCTTTTTGGATTGTATGCTGCTAGCATGTAGAAACACAACTGTTGAAGGATGACTTTGTATCCTGCAACTTTGCGGAATTGTTTATTGGTTCTAACCAGGTCTCTTTGTGGCATAACTTTTAAGATTTTCTGTGTATCAGATTATCCAATTTTCAAACATATAATTTTACATCTTCCTTTCCAAATTTGATATATTTTATTTCCTTTTCTTATCTAATTGTTCTGGCAGTATTTCTAGTATGATATTGAAAAGAAGTGGCAAAAGTGGGCATTCTTGTTGTTCCTGATCTTTTTTTTTTTTTTTGAGACAGAGTTTCAATCTTGTTACCCAGGCTGGAGTGCAATGGCACATTCTCGGCTCACCGCAACCTCCACCACCAGGGTTCAAGCGATTCTCCTGTCTCATCCTCAAGAGTACCTGGGAGTATAGCTGCTCACCACCACGGCCGGCAAATGATTGTATTTTTAGTAGAGAC
>CAUYUD010017534.1:0-26689 GCA_963575295.1 Alouatta caraya | reverse complement strand
GTCTTTGCTATTGTAAACTGTGCTGCAATGAACATTCGTGTGCATGTGTCCTTATAGTAGAATGATTTATAATCCTTTGGATATATACCCAGTAATGGGATTGCTGGGTCAAATGGAATTTCTGTTTCTAGGTCCTTGAGGAATTGCCACACTGTTTTAAATTATACCCCTCCCTCACATTTTTTTTTTTTTTTGAGACAATCTCACTCTGTTGTCCAGGGTAGAGTGCAGTGGGATGATCTCAGCTCACTGCAACCTCCGTCTCTCGGGTTCAAGCAATTCTCATGCCTCTGCCTCCTGAGTAGCTGGGATTACAGGTGCATGCCACCATGTCCAGCTAATTTTTTGTATTTTAGTAGAGACGGGGTTTCACCATGTTGCCCAGGGTGGTCTCCCAAGCTCAGGCAATCTGCCTGCCTTGGCCCAAAGTGCTGAGATTACAGGTATGAGCCACTGCTCCCAGGCCCCATTTGTATTTTCATTGCAATTTATAAGTGTTTATATTTATACTTAATATATTGTTTATTAATTCAACAACTATTAACAACTTTCTGTTTTGAACCAGGCATTTTTTTAGAAACTGAGAAGAGTGCACAAAGTCTCTGATGTATGGAGTTTATGCTGTATATGTGTCTTTTTTTCCTGGTAGATATTGATCTTCATGAGATCTTCATCCTGGAGCCTTAGCTCCTACCACACTCCTTGAACACAAAAGATGTTCAGTAAGCATTAGCTCTTTGAATATCAAAGTTATACTCCATGTTTCTTATAGAAGAGTATGCATATATTCTTCTATATAAATTACTTCACCTACACCTTGGTCAAGTAATTTACTCTTTTGAGTGTCTGTTTCTTTTTGTTTGTTTGTTTGTGTGGTTTTTTTTTGTTTGTTTTGTTTTGAGATGGAGTTTTGCTCTTGTTGTCTGGGCACTATCTTGGCTCATTGCAACCTCCACCTCCCGGGTTCAAGTGATTCTCCTACCTCACCCTCCCAAGTAGCTGGGATTACAGGCATGCACCACCAAGCCCTGCTAATTTTTTTTTTTTTTAATCTGTAGTAGAGAGGGGGGTTCTCCATATTGGTCAGGCTGGTCTTGAACTCCCGACCTCAGGTGATCTGCCTGCCTTGGCCTCCCAAAGTGCTGGGATTACAGGTGTGAGCCAGGATGCCCAGCCGTTGAGTGTCTGTTTCTTCATCACTAAAATTAAAGAGTTGAAATACTTAATCTCTCGTGTTAATACTTAACTCATTCCTGGACAATAATAAATACTAAAAAATGTTTCATTTTATTTTACTATCATTAGTCATTTCAGTGATTGAAAATACAGTTCACAGTTCACACTGTAAACCAAAAGTAAAATTTAAGCCCTTCAACCAACCACATGGGCCTTTCTGCTTGGTCAAGGACATTTTAAAGTAAACTTGAAACACTAGTTCAGGCAGTGATGGGAAGGGGAGGTTGGACATGCCTCATTATACCTTCCTATCCTTAGAATTGAGGCACAGCTGACCCTCATTAATACTAGAACAAAGACCTCAAGATGGACACAACAGACTCTTTGTAGCAATAAGATACCAGCGTGAGAGATATCATGCCCTGGAGAAAATAAAAGTATTTAATCCCAAAATATGTTTATTTGACATACTTTGAAATGGCCCTGCAAAGCTGTCTCTTGTGGGGAAAGTCCATGTTCTGCAGAAAATCTCCTTTTTTTTCCAGGTCTTTCCCTTGATCCAGGATAGAATTATCTAAGCATCTGGTACTTTTTTTTATTTATTTATTTTTTTTTTTGAGACAGGGTCTCACTCAGTCATCCAGGCTGGAGTGCAGTGGCGAAATCTTGGCTCATTTTACTTAATCACCTTCCTAAAGAAGTCTATGGACATTTGTCACTCAGTGAAGCCCTCTACCAACGTATCCTCAAGTGAGAAAGGAGGTGAAACCTTCCTTAATGTGTAGAAATGAACAGTTTAGCGACCAAAAAATTTGACAAGAACTGGAACTATACACAAGAAATGCCAACCGAATCATAGAACTATTCCTGGAGACCCCCACCCCCAGTGTACTTCACTGAGTCCTCTCCTTCAGTATAACCACAAAAAATATTCATTACATTCATTAACATTTGTGCCGATGTTTCCGATTTTCCTGCCCTTTGCCCTTCTGTGACTTTCAAAGTACCTGAGAGTGCATTCCTCTGTTGTTCTTATTTCTCTTTTCCTAGCTGTGAATACTGGAGCCCCTGGTGAGAAGCTTCTAGCCAGAGTGTGAAAGGCTCATGGTAGGTCCTCATCAGGAGCCTTCCAGGCACATCCCATGGCACCTGCTAGTTACGCCCAGTAATTTCTTGCTGACCCTATTTTAAATATATTATATTTGTGACCACTGATAAACTTTTTTTATGATTCTGAATTTTGGATTCTATTTTTAAAGTGTTTTTCTATTTCAAGATTATGAAGATATTCTCTAATATTGTCTTCTAGAAGTATTATTGCATTGATTTTTTATAGATGTATATGTTTTTTACTGGAATTAATTTTGTGTATGATGTGAAATAGATGTCAAATTTCTTTTTTTTTCCCAGTCAGGATATCCAATTGATTCAGCAACATTTATTAACAGGCTTATTCTTTCCTGGTCACTCAATTGACAACTATTAGATCACAAAAGAAAATGTACTGTATATTTAATTTATATAACGTTACTAAGCATGTTTAGGAATAAATATTAGCTTTTGAAGGTGTATTGAGAAGCAATGAAGTGACTGCTGTGAGAGTCTGATGGTGAGTTGTCTTGGTGGGAAGGGAGAGCAGTGTGGATAGGAGGAGGCTCGGGAGGGCCCCTGGTGCTGCCCCGTGTGCTGTTTCTTGACTTGTGTGGTGGCTCCATGGTAGTGGTCCATGTATGTTAGCATTGTAATGATCAATTAAGTTGTATGTTTATGCTTTATGTGTTTTACTATATGTGTATTCTATGTCACTATACAATGTTAAAAGTGTAACACATTTGGTTTCCTGACCATATCCCAGTAATCAATATTTATTTATTAAATTTTTTGAGACAGAATCTCACTCTGTCACCCAGGCTGGTGTGCAGTGGCACAATCTCGGCTCACTGTGACCTCCACCTTCCAGTTTCAAGAGATTCTCCTGCCTCAGCCTCCCGAGTAGCTGGGATTGCAGGCGCCCGCCACCACATCCAGCTAATTTTTGTATTTTTAGTAAAGATGGGGTTTCACCATGATGGCAAGGCTGGTCTTGAACTCCTGACCTCGTGATCCATGTGGCTTAGTTTCCCAAAGTGTTGAGGTTTAGGGAGTGAGCCACCACGTCCAGCCCAGTCAGCCTTTCTTATCAACACCTAATTTAGTCATCCTGTTCTCCTGCAACTTCTCTCCAAGACTTTATGTAAGACTTTCTGGTCAGATGTGTCTGCTGGAGATAAGTGATGTTGTTTCGTTCTCTATCCCTATTGGTTATAGAAAAAACAGCAAAAACTATTTGTGAAGGGATGGGAATTTCCAGTAATCTCTTTTTCTACAGAATGTCTCAACCAGAAGGAAAAAACCAGCACACAGATGGACAGGAAGATTGATCCCTGTTGGTGTTACCTACAAAAGGAAAGAAACTATATTCTTTCTAAAAGACCTTCTGTTCCTCCTTTATTCATAAGATACCAGTTCTAATGCATATCTGGAAATCCAAAAGGAGCGTGGTACTCCCATCATCCATTCCTGTTGTCACCACACTAATCTCTGTGTCCAATCCCTCATAACTAACCTTGGATTGTAAAACTTTGCTACTCGATTTTTTTTCCTGTATCCATCCATATCTTTCTGAGGGATGTCACGTCTTTACCAAATTTTCAATGCCTTTCCTAGTGAACTTCAGCTCTGCATATCCACTCTGGTCTCCCAGCGTTATCTAAGGGGGCTTTTCAATTCTAGTCAAATAGACTCCCCTCTATTATCTCTATTTCCACTTCCTGACTCCCCCTGCTTCCTGCACACACTGCATTTATGATAGTTCCTGTTTCTCAGCAAGTCTCTAGCTAACCTGAATATAAGCCTTCATCTATGTTCTGAGTTTCACTTCCTTTGGAACTCACATCTATAGAAATGCTTCCTTGTTGTAAATATAAGTTTATACCTAGTTTTAACCATTTTTGTTTTGTCTTAAAAATCAATGACATCAAATTGTGTTTGATAGTTTTTATAGATATGTCTGTTGTTGGTCTTGTGACATTTTTATATTAATTGTATATGTCTGTCATTATTATGCACTCTTGTCTGAATAGAATCTACTAAAAAGTAGGATCGAATTCATGTGACTCTGTATCCCCAGCATTAGAAGAATCTTTTGCATAAAGAAAGCACTGAACACATATTTTGTGGTTGAATATCCCCCTCCGATTTCATGTGTATGTGCACGCGCATATGATGGATCCTCAGTTAAAATTTACCGAACATTAAATGCAGCAGAAGATATCAGAGAGATATTAAGAATAATTTTTCTAATGATGAGGATTTATATATGGAAATATGTGAGGGAGGGACAATTCCTTCTACAAAGTTCTTTCACCGTATTATTGCTGAATGTTATCACCCTGTGTGGCTCCCACAACAACTTCTCCTATGCAAAAGCAGATAACTACATTTTTCTAGAAAATGAGAGGATGAACCGCCTAGTGAGCAAGGGGTTAAATGGCTCTCAAATCGTGTTCTCAATGATGCCCACTAGTTCTCATTTCATAATTCAATCACCAGTTACAAAAGATCTTCTGGATGCCGGATGTCTGGGTCTTCTGGGAATCTCTCCTGCTCTTCTGGCATATCCACAAACAGTCTTGTCAAAACTGGATCCTGGTATTTCATACAATTTCTTGCTTCAGGACCTCTTAAGTTTCATTTCTCATTTCCTCACCAAATGTTGGAGTCCACTGAGTGAGAAGGGGCTAGCCTCAGCCATGTGTTTACTTTGGAGGCCTAGTCAAGAGCTTTTCTAGAACATCCTGTGAAAATCAGTGGCCTTGCCCCAATATTTTCTCATTATTTTCACGCTATTCACTGTTCCCATTCAATGCTGCCACTAAGCTATTACTTTTCTCCCTGCCTAGACACTGGTAACCCTGGCTGGAGCGCCATCTTGGCTGATTTTCCATATCTCATTGTCCATTATGACTCACATGTGTCCGTGAACCATGCTCTTTGTCACAAAACACAATGCTCAGCTTTCCCCCAGCTCTTACTCCTTCTCCCCAACACTTGCACTTATGGGAATGTTTCCTTCCCATTTCCCTTTTCTGTGTCTACCATCTTTTATCTGCCCTAATATCTACAAAAATATCCCCAGTTCCAGTTCTCTTGAAGTAAAAATTGACACTTTTAAAATTGTTTATATAATTATGGATGTATATATATATAAATTTGTGTATATGCATATTTGTTTATTCATGGATATTGGTGAATAAATGTCAGGGTACCCCTCCTTTTTACACCCGCTTCTCTGTTTGGTCACAATGCAGACGCACTCTCTGCATTTGGGTGGGAGGCAGTGAGAGAAGCATGGATTGGCATGGCTGGTGAACAAACACATTCACAGGAAATGCCCACTTTTCAGTTCCCAGCCTCCATTTTTGCTTTCAGTACATGTCTCACCTCAACTATATCTCTAGAGGGTATTTGAAGGTTTATCCTGATCCTCCCATAAATATAAGAACCTTGCTCCATCCTATGATTTTTAAAATTATTTTAATTTTATTTTTTGACAAAATATAATTGCATATAATTATGGGGTACAAAATAATACTATGATTTATATATGCAAGCTAATTAACATATCCATCACCTTAAGAACTTTTCATTCCTCCTGTCTGTCTGCTACTTTATACTCTTTGACTAATGTCTTCCCATTCCTCCCGATCTGCAGCCTCTGATAACCATTATTCTACTCTCCGCTTCTATGAATTTGATTGTTTTTGATTCTACATATAAGTGAGACTATGCAGTATTTGTCTTATTTTACTTAGAAATGTCTAGCTTATTTCACTTAGCATAATGTCCTCTAGGTTCATTCACGTTGTTACAAATGACAGAATAGCCTTCTTTTTAAAGGCTCTATGTCATTCTGTTATACAGAGTATATTCTGTACATATACAATATTAAAAAATGTGTCAGTTGATGGACACTTAGGTTGATTTCATATCTTAGCTATTGTAAGTAGCCACTGTAATGAACATGAGCGTGCAGATATCTCTTCAACATACTGATTTTAAGTCCTTAGGATACACACCCAGAAGCTGGATTGCTGGATATTATGGTGGTTCTACTTTTAACTTTTTCAAGAACGTCCATAAGGTTTTTTATAATGGCTCTATCAATTTACATTTCCACCAACAGTGTACAAGTGTTTCCTTTTCTTTTCCTTTGCTGCCCAGGCTGGAGTGCAATGGCGAGATCTTGGCTCACTGCAACTTCTGCCTCCCAGGTTCAAGCCATTCTCCTGCCTCAGCCTCCTGAATAGCTGGGACTATAGGCCCACACTGCCACACCTGCCTAATTTTTTTGTTTTTGATTTTTAGTATTTTTTATTAGATATGGGGTTTCACTTTGTTGCCCAGGCAGGTCTCAAACTCCTGAGCTAAGGCAATCTGCCCACGTTGGCCTCCCAAAGTGCTAAACTTTCAGGCCAGAGTCACCACACCCAGCTAAGTGTTCCCTTTTCTCCGAATCCTCACCAAACTTACCTTTTACCTTTTTTATAAGATCCATTCTTTTGGGTGTGAGGTGATATCTCATTGTCACTTTAATTTGCATTTCCCTAACTATTAGTGATGTTAAGCATTTAAGCATTTTTTCATATGCCTGTTGGCCACTTAAATGTCTTCCTGTCTTCCTTTTTGTTTCGTTTTGGTTTTTTTTGAGACAGAGTCTCACTCTGTTGCCCACGCTGGAGTGCAGTGGTGCAATATTGGCTCATTGTAACCTCTGCCTCCTGTGTTCTAAGCAATTCTCCTGCCTCAACCTCCCTAGTAGCTGGGATTACAGGCATGCACCATCACACCCCACTAATTTTGTATTTTCAGGAGAAATGGGATTTTACCATGTTGGCTAGGCTGGTCTTGAACTCCTGACCTCAGGTGATCCACCTGACGCGGCCTCCGAAAGTGCTAGGATTACAGGCTGAGCCACTGCACCTGGCCCATCTAGCACCTTTTTAAGTTTGTTAAGAAACATTTACAATGTAGCCTGTCTGAAGCTTGCTACTTGTAGGCTTCATCTGCATGATAAATAACAGCCTTGGTCTTTGCAACTTATCTTAACCTAGACACTTCCTTCTATTGAATCCATGTCTTTAGATAAACTCTCAACCAATTGCCAGCCAGAAAATCTTTGAATCCGCCTGTGATCTGGAAGCCCTCATTTCAAGTTTTTCCCTTTCTGGACCAAACCAATGTACATCTTACATGTATTGACTGATGTCTTATGTCTCCCTAAAATGTATAAAACCAAGCTGTAGCCCAACTACCTTGGGTGCATGTTCTCAGGATCTTCTAGAACTGTGCCAGAGGCCACTGGTCACTTATATTTGGCTCAAAATAAATCTCTTCAAATATTTTACAGAGTTTGACTCTTTTTGTCTGCAACTTAGTGTGGGAGTTAGGGATACCAATGCTCAACACAGTCAAAAATCTTCGTATAACTTTTGACTCCCTAAAAACTACTAATAGCCTACTGTTGACCAGAGTTTTACCAATAACATAAACAGTCTATTCACACATATTTGTATATTTATTATATCCCATATTCTTATAATAAAATGAGCTAGAGAAAAAGAAAATAAGAAGAAAATAATATAGAAAATGAAAATAATAAAATAAAATAAAATGAGAAAATAATAAAGAAAAGAAAATGCATCTACAGTACTGTATTGTGTTTATTGATACTGTAACTTTACATCAGCTGGTTTACAAGACAAATCATGTGTCCAAAATCTTGAGGAACCGCAGGTGCAGACGTCACTCTATGGTACTGCTCAAACAATGCAACTTTTTCCTGTAATGCCAGGACTTTTTTCTGCTCCTTGGGAGCACTTCCAGCATCCCTAGTGGCACTTTGTTGGGGTCCCACGGTGTCATTCAAGGTTTACAACATAGCACTAAACATGAAAAATATACGAGAACCGTAAGAGATCACTTTGTACTGCGATACACAATTTACGATGATCAGCATCAGAAGACAGTTTACGCACATACTTGCAACACTTGGACTCGCCACAGCAGCAACAGAAGGTGGCTATGAAATTATTACAGTAATACCATATGTATTATAGTTATTCCATGCAGTTATGTCTCAATACTATATCTTTATGCTTGTTTACATGTCTCTCCACTGTGAATGGTGTTATGTATGTAAGTGCAGAAGTTTTCATAAGTTTTAATTTTTTATAACAGATCTGTGTATATTTTATGGTAGTAAATTATAAAACAGACTAATATCTACATATGTTTTATGAGCTCATCACATACCTAATTTTTAAAAAGCTTTCAATATTTCTAGGCTACATGATTCGTCTGTGAGTTTTTGCAAACTGTTGTACATCTCCAAAAAATTTCAAATGTATTTATTTTTAAAAAATCAACCTATAAGAGGACCCATGCAATTCAAACCTATGCTGTTCAAAAGTAAACTGTAATTACAAGAAGGAGAAAAGAATGGTCTGAAACTGACTTCAACGAAAATAAAGATAAAATATTTTAATTATTCTAAAGAAAAATAATTCCTCAATATGACTAAGCAATGTTAATTAATTAAAAAATAGTCCTTGTGGATTCTTTTTCAAGTACTCCTTAGAGGCAAGACAAAGAAAGACATTATTTGTTGAAACCACTTTTGGGGTAACTATGCTCATTTAAATTCAATTAGCCGTACATTGGTAGTACCGTTTGCCACTTAACATAGAATTATGGAATGGGATCTTAACTCTTTGGCTAAGAAATGTAAGTTTCACAGACCAGGCAAGAAACACTGTAGCTTAGGTTTCATCATTATGTACTCACAAACTTTCCAATGCATTTCCTAATAAACTGGCCACAGAGCTAGAATTATCTGTCACCCCATGGTAATTCCATGTGAATACTTCGCTGAAAACCTGGCAGGGTGTCTGTACTTCCAATGTACAACTTTCTAATATTCTGTGCTTGCCAATTCCTAAGGGTGAAAAGTTGAAACTCCTTGTCTTTTATATGAACCAGTAGTTGGAAAAGCGTGTCACACCTCATGCAGGAAGCAACAGACCTAAGTAGAGTTTACTGAGGGGTCCTATAGATCTCCCTGGAATATAGGAATTTCTGTCAATGGAGGAGAGGAATAACCAAGTGATCTTCCATTTTCATTGTTGGGAAAAATATCAGTATTCATGTAAAAGAGGTCTACTTTATGAGTTAAGCCTTGGTCCAAAATGAAACCTCCATATACATGCAATGTAAGCAGGGACTGGTCAATACTCTCTTGGAGGAATTCTCAAGTACAAGAAAATATTTTAACTGCAACACTGCCTCACTGATGTGAGTACCCAGCTATCTTTCAGCAAGGCTACTGGTTGTTGGAGCAGGTACAGGACTTCCAAAATTCAAGTGAAGAAAACGTACAGTGAGTCACATTCTTTTTTGTTTTAAAAAATAAAAACACACACTTTTCTTATAATAGTAACACCTGCCCAGTAAGGAAAGATTGGAAGTCTACAAAATTAATAGAGACAAATTAATCTGTCATTGCTTCATTGTGAAATAATTACTATGGGATCCACCCTCTGATGCAACTGATTTTAAAAACATTAAAACCTCAGCTGGGCGCGGTGGCTCATGCCTGTAATCCCAGCACTTTGAGAGGCCAAGGAGGGCGGATCACGAGGTCAAGAGATCAAGACCATCCCGGCCAACATGGTGAAACCCCGTTTCTACTAAACATACAAAAATTAGCCAGGCGTGATGGTGCTCGCTTGTAGTCCCAGTTACTCGGGAGGCGGAGGTGGAAGAACCACGTGAACTGGGAGGTGGAGGACGCAGTGAGCCGAGATTGGGCCACTACACTCCAGCCTGGTGTAGGAGACTCCGTCTTAAAAAAAATTAAAGCCTCTGAAAAGCATCCTAGGGACAAACAGCAGTAATGAGGCATCTATTCAAGAAAATCTCTGAAAATTGGTAAGAAAAGCAAGAGTCTGTGGTATTTGAGCCAAGACTATACCCTCCCTCTCTCCTGCATGCCAGCTCAGTGAGGCATAGACTCCACTCTAGACTGCCACAGCCCAGAGCACAGGCCTCCCACTCCCTACAGCTCCATACCAGAGGGCTTTATTCTTAGGAGGAGCAGGAATTCGGAGTCCCTCATCCTGCCTCCAGCTACCTGTTCCTGAGACCAAGTCCCAGACAAGTGCAACTGAGAAGTAAGAGCACCCTTCTTCTGCCCAACTCCCACCCTTGGAATGGAGGGTCCGCCTTGGGTGTGGTGTGCTAAGACTACCGAGGCACTAATAACCCTCTCCCTGGCTCATGAGGGAATGGCTCCACCCCAGGAGAGGCAAGCCAATAGGACAGCAGGCTGCTGGCCACACCCTCCACTCAGTGCTCAGCATCTAGAATGGAGGTGTCACTCAAGAGACAAGCTTGCCACAGTTACACCCAGCTCCAGAGCCCTGACTTAGAGAGTTTGCTTGGGAGGAAAGAAGTTTAAACCTAAGGGCACTCTAAACAACTGTAGAGGTTGTGGTGAAAAGCAGTTGGGAGGAGATTAGTGCATCTACTGCAGATACAGCTTAGACTGTAGGCTGGTTAGTTTACAGCAGAGAACTGGAGAATAAGATAGGTGGGAGAAGCCCCCCTGAAGTAGGACAAATATTAAACACCGACCTCAGAAACTATTTAATAGAAGGACTCACAATTTTATTGGATTACTTCATGGAGGAATTTTGCCCCAGGGAATTGTTGAAAACAGTGGCAATTAATGGACTTTAACAGCTGGGTTGGTGAGGGAAAGAGTGAAGAGTCCTACAGGACCACTGTCATTCCAGGTAACCCTGGATATACTCAAAGCTGGGCCTCCTTGAGGCAACATGAAAAGCTTAATGCTGTGGGATGAGGAGAGGAAGACAGGCTTTATAAAAATAATCCACTGGGAAGCTGAGATGGGCAGATCATCTGAGGTCAGGAATTCCCGACCAGCCTGGCCAACATGGCAAAACCCTGTCTCTACTAAAAATACAAAAATTAGCTGGGTATGGTGGCACACACCTGTAGTCTCAGCTACTTGGGGAGGCTGATGCAGGAGATTCACTTGAACCTGGGAGGTGGAGGTTGCAGTGAGCTGAGATCATTGCACCACTGCACTCCAGCTTGAGCAACAGAGTGAGACTCTGTCTCAAATAATAATAATAATAACCCAGACAATCATTGTTAATCACACAAACAAGCAAATAAGAATGACAAGCACAGTGTGGGGGGTAGTACCCAGAGTTGCCATAATTCCTAAAATGTTCATTTTTCAACAAAAATTATGAACTATGCAAAGAAGCAAGAAAGTATGACCAATATATCAGAAAAACAGAAGGTAGCAGAAAGTGCTCACGAGAACAAATTGAATAGAAAAAGATTTAAAGTAGCCACTATACATATGTTTAAATATATTCAATGTTTTAGTCAGGATTTCTCCAGAGAAACAGAACCAATAAGATATGTATGGTGATTAACTTGCTCCATTATGGATGCCAAGAAGTGCCACAATATGCCATCTGCAAGTAGGAGACCCAGGAAAGCAGGTGGTGTAATTCAGTGAGAGTCAGAAGGCCTGAGGATCAAGGTACAACTCCCAGTCTGAGGCCAAAAGCCAGAGAACCAGGACATGGGCTGGAGTCATGGGGGCAGGAGGGGAAGAAGGAGTTCTGGTGTTCAGAGGTAGAAGTAGATGTATGTCCCAGCTCAAAGAGAAAGAGAATTTACCCTTCCTCCACATTTTTGTTTTATTTGGGTCCTCAATGGACTGAATGATGCCCGCACACATTGGTAAGGGAGATCTTTATTAAGTCGTCTGATTCAAATACTAAACTATTCTGGAAACACCCTCACAGTCACACTCAGAAGCAATGTTTTACCAGCTATCTGGGCATCCCTTAGCCAACTCAAGTTGACACATAACATTATCTATCACATTCATAGACCTAAAGGAAAGCGTGACTAAAGAAGTGAAGGAAGGTGTGATGGCAATGCTGCATCAAAGAGAGAAGAACAATAGCAGTAACAGTTGTCTTAGTCCACTCAACTGCTATAACAAAATGCCTTAGACTAGATAATTTATAAACAACAGAAATGTATTGCTTACAGTTCTGGAGGCTAGAAAATCCAAGATCAAGGAACTAGCAGATTCAGAGTCTGGTGAGAGCTTGCTGTCTGTTTCCCAGACAGTGTCTTCCACCTGTGTTTTCATACAATGGAAGTGGTGAATAAGCACTCTCAGCTGTTTTTACAAGAGTAATTCCATTCATGAGGACTCTACCCTCATAACCTAATCACCTCCCCAAAGCCCCATCTCTTAATACCACACACTAGAAACTAGGAATTGGGCTTCAAAATATAAATCTGGGGGCAGGGGACACAAACATTCAGATAATAGTATAATAAAAAGGAACCAAATAGAAATTATGGAGTTGAAATGTACAATAATTGAAACAAAAATTCACTAGAGGGACTCAACCATAGGTTTGACCTAGCAGAAGAAAAAATTATAGAAAAAAGTTTAAACTGTATTTCAAAAAAATATTTTGGTAGGTCTAAGCCATGCTTCTTTCTCATCATCTTTGCCTTTCAAAATCCAAAGACTTTTTCTTTCTTTCTTTTTTTTTGAGACAGAATCTAGCTCTGTCACCCAGGCTGGAGTGCAGTGGGGCAATCTTGGCTCATTGCAACCTCTGACTCTTGGGTTCAAGTGATTCTCCTGCCTCAGCCTCCCAAGTAGATGAAACTACAGGCAGCCACCACCACGCCTGGCTAATTTTTTTTGTATTTTTAGTAGAGACGAGGTTTCACTATGTTGGCCAGTCTGGTCTCGAACTCCTCACCTAGTGATCCACTTGTCTTGGCCTCCCAAGTGCTGGGATTACAGGCGTGAGCCACTGTACCCAGCCACAAAGACATTTTCAAAGTATATTTAATTGTAATATTTCCCATGAAAGTAGTCATTATTCTCCAAATGTACATAATTTATCTTTTTCGAAGAAACCACCTACTACTTAACATTATAAATGGGTACTTCTTTTGTGTTCCATTAGACCATAAGCTCCTTAAGTTTAGGCCCTGTTTTCCACAAGTCTGCGTCTCCCACTGTGTCTAGAAAATGGCCCTGATTCAAAAAATATTTATTATGTCTGTAAACAAATTGAGTTGAATTCAACACAGAGGGGTGTTTCTGTACAACTCTACACCGTGCCTACATTCTTTAGTGTTTTCATAGTATAGTTGCCTCCATCACATTTAATTGTTCCTGGTTTCACTTTTATTCAGTCATGAGTTACAACTAACAAATGAATTATATAAAAACAATAACCACTGCTTCCTATGTCACCTCATTCTCATGTGTGCTTTTTAGGTACAAATTTCTAAGGATTAATTCAAACACAAGGAATTGCTTCTGGAAATTTAGAATCTGAAATTCTCTAATGATAGAGAATTCTGCCTCATAATTCTTGTCTGACCAAGACTAGCATTGTCTTTAGTCAACATGAAAATGTATATTTCCTCTCCCATTTGTCTATAAGCTCAACCACATGTAGATAAGTCAACTTATCATGTAATAAAACTGGTTGCAAAAGAAGGGTACCAGGGCTTTGGAATTAGGAAGAAATTAGTTTAAATTTTACTATGCTATATACTGGATGTCTGACTTTGTGTAGTTTTAATGGTCTCTCTGAACCTCAACTTTTTAACCTATGCAATATGTTAAGCAAGTCTTATATCAAAAAATAATTGAAAAACATCAAAATTAAAGTTAGGTATAATATATAAATCTAACAAGTTATTGAGATCTGTTACATCAGGGGTTTCCATTGAACTAAATAAAATTGATCAAAATTCTTTTTGATCAAAAACAGATGAATGTTGGTAATTTTAGGTAATTTAATTTAACACTTCATTATAAGACATTAGAGAGTGGGTGTGGTGGCTCAGGCCTGTAATCTCAGCACTTTGGGAGGCCAAGGTAGGTGGATCACTTGAGGCCAGTAGTTCAAGACCAGCCTGGCCAACATAGTGAAACCTTGTCTCTACTAAAAATACAAAAGTATCCAGGCATGGTAGCGTGAGCCTGTAATTCCAGCTACTCAGGTGGGTGAGACACAAGAATCACTGGAACCTGGGAGATGGAGGTTGCAGTGAGCTGAGATTGTGCCATTGCACTCCAGCCTCCAGACAGTGTGAGACTCTGTCTCAAAAAAAAAAAAAAAAAAAAAAAAGACATTACAGATACCAATATAAATGGAAAGTAATACTACATTTATGAATAAAATACGCAAATAAACACAATTTTTCTCTGATTTGGTCTCTAGAGCCAATGCAATTCTACTCAAAATCCCAACATAATATTTTGACATCACCAAGCTGATTCTAAATAATTATAGAAGAGCAATTGCTTAAGACTAACCTACAAATCTGTTATGCATACAGAAAAACAGTCTGGTTTCTTTACTAGTTATACATAAAAAGACACAGGTTGGTAAGATTTTGCCCAGCTAGTCCTCAATGAATTATGAAACTTAGGTAAAAATAGGAGAGTGGTATTGATGCATGGATAGACATATACAGACAAACGAACAAAAAAAGCGGGCCCAGAACCAACTCACCTGTTTGTAAAATCATATGTATGTAGGAGTTGGCATTGGAATTTACTTATGAAATAATGCAGTAAGTCATCCTGACAGAATTTGTTATCCAGAGGGAAAACTCAAGATTTGATTCATACAACATAGTATTCACAAAAATCAATTCAATTCAGACTAATTAAATGTGAACAGGAACCACGGTGAACTATCATCTTATCACAGTTGGAATGCCTACTGTCAAAAAGGTCAAAAAGGCCAAAAAGGCCGGACACAGTGGCTCATGCCTGTAACCCTAGCACTTTGGGAGGCTGAGGTGGGTGGATTGCCAGAGCTCAGGATTTCAAGACCAGCCTAGGCAACACGATGAAACACTGTCTCTACTAAAATAGAAATAATTAGCTGGGTGTAGTGGTGTGTGCCTGTAGTCCCAGCTACTTGGGAGGCTGAGGCAGGAGAATCGCTTGAACCTGGAAGAGGGAGGTTGCAGTGAGCCAAGATCGTGCCATTGTACTCCAGCCTGAGCAAAGAGGGAGACTCTCTAAAAAATAAATAAAGGCAAAGAAATGCTGGCAACGAGGAGGGTAAAAGAGAATTTTATACACCATTGATAGGAATGTAAATTAACATAGCCATTGTGGAAAACTGTATGAAGTTTTCTTAAAAAACTAAAAATGAAACTATCATATCATCCAGCAATCCCATTACTGAGTATTTATCCAAAGGAAAGGAAATAAATGCATCAAAGGGATTATAGACTAAAGGGATTGTAGCCAACAGCCAAGATACAGAACCAAACTAAGTCTCCATCGATGCATGAATGGATATAGAAAATGTGTTATAGATTTATGTTATAGATTATGGATATAGAAAATATATATAGAAAATACATATATTAAGAATATAGAAAATCTGTATAGAAAATATATATATGCATATATAGAAAAATATATATTATGTTATAGATTATGGATATAGAAAATATATATAGAAAATACATATATTATGGATATAGAAAATATATACAGAAAAAATATATAGAATATCTATATAGAAAATATATATATGTATATATAGAAAAATATGTATTATGTTATAGATTATGGATATAGAAAATATATACATAGAAAATATTTTTTATATATTTATATTTTCTGTATATGTATATAAATATAAATATCACACACACACACACACACACACACACACACACACACAATGGAATACTATTTAGCCATAAAAAGAATGAAATTCTATCATTTCTTGCAGCATGGATGGAGCTGGAGATCATTATGTTAGGTGAAATAAACCAGGCACAGATAGACAAATGTTACATCTTCTTACTTATCTGTGGGAGCAAAAAATTTGATCTCATGGAGGTAGAGTGTGGAATAATAGTTACCACAGGCTGGGAACAGCGATGTTATGAAGGGACATTGTTTAATGAATATGAACATACAGCTAGACAGAAGGAATCAGTCCCAGTGTTGAACAGCACTGTAGGATGACTATAGTCAGCAGCAATACAGTGTATATTTCCAAACAGTTAGAAAAGAACATTTGAAATGTTCCCAACATAAAGAAATAATAAATGTTTGAGGTGATAGTCATCCTAAGTACTCTGAGTTGATCATTATACATTGAATGAAGGTATCAAAATATCACATGCACCCCATAAGTATGTACAATTAATATGCATTAATAAATTGTTTTAAACTTTTAGTAAAAAATTTACAAGATTATCTTTATGAACTGAAGTAGGGAAGTATTTCTTAATAGGGATGGAATAGCAAAAAAACATTTAAAATTTTTGATAAATGCACTTTAATATATATTTTTAAAAACTTAACATACACTTTAAAATTATGACACAAATTGGAAGAAGTTATTTTTAATATATATACGAAATTGAAATTATAGAAAATTAAAGTTTAAGTCATATAAACTTAATTCTATCTATACATATGACATTTTTATATTTATAAAAATAATAAGAAATTCAATGCCACTCCAGGGATGAGAGCTAGTTTATGAATAGGAAAGACAGCAGGTCAATACATAATGTGAAAAGATTTCCACCCTTATTAGTAATCAGATAAACATTTCAAATCACTGGGAAGTATCATTTAGTTCTCAAGGGATGGGCAAAATGAAAAGTCTGACTAATTTATTGGCAAGAAAATCCATTAGCATGAACAATTAAACATTTCTAGTGGGGGTATAAATTCATACAACTAGTTATAGTAAAGTTGTAAACACAAATGTAGCACATAGACATTGTAGTCTTAGGCATATGCTCTAAATAAACATTGGGTATGTGGACAAAGAAGCATGCTCAGGGATGTTAACAGAAGTGTAGGCCATAACAGCAAACAAAGAAAGGAAAACAGAAATAACCAGAATTCTATCATGGGAAAGGTTCTCAGAAGCAACATTCCTGCATCCTTGGTCATGGATCCACAGAGGCTTAATGGGAAGGAGGCATTCAGATCAAACACTCAAAGTGGAGTAAGGTATCATTGTCTTTCACAGAGTAACTTAACAGACTGCGGCCAATCTCCCTTGACCAACTCCCTGAAACCAGTGAAATTCTTCATTTTCCCCATGGTGAGGACTCCCACATTAAGAAGCTCTCAGTACTGAGATAACTAGTAGGTAAATTTATCCATTGCAAGGGTGGTCTTGATGCAGGGCCAGCAAGCCTCAAAACTGGGGCTTTGCCCGAGATTGGTCTTGGCTTCACTCAGGAAAGATTCTGAAGATCAGCCAGTTGGTGTTAGACAGCAAATTTTATTGAACCAAGATACTTCTTGCAGGGGAGGGTTACCCCATAGGCAGTGTGCCTAGAAGAGCAGCTCAGGGACAGTTCTATAGTCATATTTATAACCACTTTTAATTATACACAAATTAAAGGGTAGAGTATGCAGAGAAAAGGTAGAAATTTCTGCATAATCCACCCCTTAATTTATAGATAGTAACTCCAGTTAACACTTCAATGACCCTAGTGGGTTGTTGGGTCATTGCCATGGAAAGAAGTGGTGACCTCTGGGTGTTGCCATGGTGATGGTAAACTGGCATGGCACACTGGTGGGCATGTCTTTGGGAGAGGTGCTTCTGCTGCATCCCTGTTTTAGAGAATTCTCAATTTGATCTGCTGTCCTAGCCCCACCTACTACTTCAGTCTATGACCTCCAGATTTCCCAGTTGACAAGAAGATGCATGAATAAAGGAGGAAATAGAGAGATGCTTCCTTTCAGTTCCAAGTGTCAAAAAGAATCCCTATTCTTAATTAAAATTTAGATATAAGAAATCTATAAGAAGAAAGTTGTTACAGAATTTACAAGTTGACTTGGTGATGCCTCAGCAAGAGTGAGGAGGACACAAGGAAGACACAAGGAACCACAAGACAGAAAATCCAAGAGAGCTAAAAATGAGCATTTTGTTGTACCAATTTTGCTGTAAAAGCCCTAATATTTTGTGTATCTTTCTCGGCACTAGACTAGAGCCTATATGCCAATGGGTAGTGGACACATCTGTCACTGGTAAAGCTGCATACCAATTCGCAATCCTATTCTGATACCCAAGTTACCTCTACACATTGCTGTTGAGTCAGTGACTGCATTTGCCACCTGGCTCAAAATATCAGCCATCACATTTAGCAAATTCTATAAAACAAAGCAAGTTAGCACTGATTTATCAGATTTACCATTGGGTGGGGTGAGGAGGAGGAGGGCGCTGCTGACTTAGCCCAGGCCCTGAAGAGCTCTGTTCCAGACAATATACTTGTGCTCTTCCTCATGGCCCAGCATCTGCACAGGGCTCCAGACATTTGCCTCCAGCAGGGGGCTCTTCCACACTCACTCACAGTTGGCTGGGCTCCAATCTCTGTTCAAGTCTGAGCAATGCAGATCCAGCCCCCTGGCTAATGTAGTCCTCACTGTTCAAGCCCAGTCTCTTTCAGATGTTGAGACTCTGGCCCTAACTGTATGTGTCTGGCCCAGAGCTGCACACCCACCCTCGCTGTCATACCACATAATTTCAGATAATTATTGTAATCGGTTTCCCATCTACTTTTTTTTTCTTCAGGTGAAACCTGCACAATGTAGTTACTAATATTTTGAATTCATACTCCAAAAAGTGTCCTGTAGAATAATGTCTTACTGAAAATGACCTTCACAACCAGGAGCGCTTAACTACACTCTTTTGATACCTTTAGTTATAGACAGTTTGTTTTCATGTCCTTCACACCTTGTGTGAAGATTGAGGGTTGGCCAAAGAATATATCACTATCTAAAATTCCCATTGAGAACCTCGGAGTTACTAACAATGAGTTTGGTGCTTGTAGGAAGGGAAGAGCTGTCTGGTCACAGGATGTGGTTATTAGAACAGGGTTGTGGTTGACGGGGAAGGATGATGACATAAATCTTTGCATAAATCACATTAACATGAAGCCTTGACATTACCATTACATACTTTTCTTTTTACCTAATAAGGCAAAGGAGAGAAGTCAGCATCATTTGTCTGTGGCAGACTAAACTGTCAAGAAGGCATACCCAAGGTTGGTGGCAGGAGGAACTTCATTAGCATTAGGAATAATAGAAAATATCAAGCAATAAGTTTTGTAAGAAATATATAGACTCAATAGAAAGTAAAAAAAATGCACTTTACTGAAAAGAAAACGAATTATAAATGAATCACAAAGTTGGATGGAGATAGAGTCTATAGATTTAAAACCATTTTAATTCAAAACTCACATTTTAAAATCAGATTTTAAAAAATAACCAATGTTTTGAAACTCTAGGATAACGATACTGTCCTGTATTGTTAATTCTTTTAAGAGTAGTACAGTGTATTATACAACATATTATGTAAAGGCATGGGCCTGAGTTAGGCAGTCTTTTTGTTTGTTGAGGTAAAATCCACATAACAAAATTAACCCATTTTAAGGTGCACAACTCAGTAGCATTTAGTGCATTCACCATGTTATACCACCATCACTTTTATGTAGCTCCAAGGCGTTTTCATCATCTCCAAAGGAGATCTTGTACCCCTGCAGCAGTCACTTTCCATTCCTACCTCCCCTTCAGCAACCACAATCTGATTTTAGACAGGCCTTGTTTGCATCTAGGGTGGTGATTTGTCCATCAATCTATGCAGAAGGAGCTCAGGCCCAGCATTCTGCGTGGTGGGTAGGGGCTGTGGCTTGTCTTGAAGCTGGGCTTCCTTGCATAGCAAATGCTTTATCTTTATTTATGTGTGTTTGGGTCATTTGGAAAAAGATGGCTCATAAATATTATGGCAATATTGTTAATTTTCTTTGTTTTACCTGTGGAGAAAAGATTAATAGCAATTTGATTTGTTTTACAAAGGGACTACCTTCTTCAGTGTTTGTGAAAATAATAATTAAAATTTTGTTTAGCTTTGTTTTTTGTATATATTTAAAGATGTCTTGAATTTCCAATCTATCTGTTTTATCTGAGTTTCTGAGTTTTTTTCCTGACTACTCTCTTAAAATGCTTTCTGTTTCTTCATATTATTTTACATGTAAGAGTGACTAAAAAGTGGTCATGAGAGGCCAGGCACAGTGGCTCACCCTGTAATCCCACCACTTTGGGAGGCTGTAGTGGGCAGCTCACAAGGTCAGGAGATCGAGACCATCCTGGCCACATGGTGATACCCTGTTTCTACTAAAAATACAAAAAAAAAAAAAAGTAGCTGGGCGTGGTGGTGCATGCCTGTAATTCCAGTTACTTGGGAGGCTGAGGCAGGAGATTTGCTTGAACCAGGGAGTCAGAGGTTGCAGTAAGCTGAGATCGTGCTATTGCACTCCTGCCTGGCAAGAGTGAGATTCTGTCTCAAAAAAAAGAAGGAAAAAGAAAAAAATAATCATGAGTTCAAAGAAATCAGATGAAATTTGGTAGGAATTTGGGGCTAATGTTTCAAGGTCTAATTCCTTCACGGAGGGACCATGAGGGCCATCATGTGGAATTATTTTCTCTGGGCCCATTCAATTTCTTCTGAGAGGAAACTTCATGTATTTTGTTTGAGGTATAGATGCCAGCCACCTATGTGGCAGAGGTCAGAGTGGAAGAGAGGTGGGGTTAACTATTCTCCACATAATCTTTCAATTAATCTCCTTAAATGTTCCCAAGTTTTAAAACAATGTTTAAATAAATACTATTTCAAGTGTATGGCGATGTTTTTACAGCCACTAAAGGTAAGATTTTATGAGACTGTTCAGTGATATAGAAAATTGTCTAATCTGTGGGAAATTACCAACAGATTAAGTTAAAAAAAAAAAAAAACTACAAAGACTAAAATTACAATTATGTAAATTTATACTGATGTGATATTCATATTTATAAAATCAGGAAGGATCTCAGTGACACTCAGAGGACTAGAGTTAGATGATAGAAGAACTATTATGTTTTTCTCCTCCCAACAGTCTTAATAGGGCCTGCACGTCTAAGGTGAGTGGCCTTGAAAAAATCTCTGTTCAGGGAAGTTTGTAGGGAACATTTTAATGTGGAGCGTTGTGTAGAATTTCAGAACCTGCCTGCCCATACTGTCCCTGTAGTGTCTTTTCTCCTCTCCTGCAGGTCTTCATGGTCCCCTGGGATCACAGCCACAAAGTGTCTGTTCTCAGTTGATCTCTCAGGTCCACTTTTCAATCCTTTTTCATAACTTTACTCATCTCCACTTCTCCTTTCCCTCTAAAGGGTTTTTTTTATCCACTGTCCTCATGGAAGTAAAACAATGACCTCCCCATACCACACAAATAGACAGAATAGGAAAGATGTGAATACTCCCTAAATCTGATGTCTGAAACTTGAAACCCATGAACCCCGTGGTACTCAGGTGAGCAGAGATAGAAGAGCACTATGGAGGTTCACACTCTTTTCCCCAAAAATGGAAAATTTCAGAAAAAATTTCCAGTGTGTAATTATAGAGTGACTTTTGTGTGGGATCCTCCCAGACTGGAAATTTCTGGTCCTCCTTCTTCGGGAATTGGGAGCAAGCCCTGACTCTTCGATGCCATGTAGCCTGGTCTAAGCTCAGGAACATTTCTTTGGGTTTTGATGAAGCTGTAAAGTTTTATTAGCCATAACATGTTTGAACCTGTAAGATTTCTAAGTAAGTCTGACAAAATTTCAGATTCTTCAGCTGACCATGAAGACTTCAAAGTGCATTAACTCTTTAAATCACTTGTAGATGAATTATACTGGACCTGACCATGAGCGTTTATCTGTGCGCGAATCAAATACAGTCAACTTTCTCTATCCACAGGTTTCACATCTGTGGAGTCAACCTACCATGGATTTAAACCCATGGATATGGGTTATCACACCATTTTGTAGAAGAGACTGAGCATCCACAGATTTTGGTATCTGGAACTAATCCCCTGCAAGTGCAGAGCCACAGTCAGGTATGAGAAACAAAGAGAAGAGGAAGGGCCCATTTCTATCCATAAGGCATCTACAGAGGAGGGCTTAATCAGCTACATCAATGCAAATCTATACCTCAGGGCTTGCCCTGGAGGAACACATCTAGATGAAAACAGTTGGATGTATATGTGGCCAGATCCATATGCAATTACTTCTTTAGAAGAATTAAGTTGTGGTTGACAAATGGTCCTTGCCTGTGGTAGGTATTGTGGCATAAATTCCCTTCTGGGCTACAGTGTAGCACAATTGCCCTCTCTCTAGCAAGTCACTCTGAAGTTAGACTGCCTGGGTTTGAATTCCAGCTCCATTTCTTACTAGTGGTGTACCTTTAGTCAAGTATCCAACTCTTCCATGCTACAATTTCCTAATTGGTAAAATGGGAGAGGGAGATGTAATAATACATCTACTTAATGGTATCATTCTAAAAATTAAGTCAGTTACTATGAGTATGGTAAAAGCAATTAGAAAAACATCTGGCGTGTGGTAAGTACTGAATACGTATCAGGCACTATTATCATCATTACTATCAATCATTATTATCACCATCATGACTGGAAGGTAACATGGCAATTTGTCTCCATTTTCTCACCAGCCTGGCTGATAAACATCCAGTACATCTGAAGAGAAAGTTTCATTCAGAGTCAAAAGCAGAAAGACGCCTGGCTTTCTTCAT
The DNA here is from genome assembly GCA_963575295.1 of Alouatta caraya. Lineage (NCBI taxonomy): Eukaryota > Metazoa > Chordata > Mammalia > Primates > Atelidae > Alouatta > Alouatta caraya. Next base: position 3,710 of record CAUYUD010017534.1, on the reverse strand, counting down.
ATTGGGTGGGAATGAGGAGGAGGGAAGGCATATGAGAGGAACAGGTAATTTGTCCTTTAGGTTTTATTTTAACAACCTCCAGGAAATTAACCTATTCTCACACATCTGGGGAAACAACTGGGTCCATCCCTTCACTTTAATTCTGATTTTTTCCCACAGTTTACACAACCTGGAATTTTTGGCTGACTTTAAACTGCAAACATCAAGTTCATACCGGTAAGTCAAACTCATAGCTGATTTGGAGGTTCATTATCAGCTTAGTAAACAGTCCCTAAACCATAAGATTCAACTGGCACATCCTGAAACTCACTGGAGACTAAATGGACATAAAGAAATGAAGCATCCTCTGCTTTTTCACAGGTGCAAACACATTCAGATGCTGCTTTTATAGTTACTCTTTCCCTGTAGAGCTTTGGACATGAGTCATCCTTTGTTTAAGTCACTTGATAATGACCGAAAGCACAAAGCACTGAGTAATGCCTGCTCTTTAATCTGACTGTTGAACCCTTCACTTCTCTGGTTATTTTACAGTTTTTCAGACAGAGAAACAGACAGTGCTGAAAACACACCCATGTATCATGCGTTATTTACAGTTCCTCACCCCAACCCCCGTCTTCACAACCTCACTCCCTTCTAGTCAGGTTTTGGTGATAATCAGCCCTTGCAGAAGCTGGGTTTAAGTGAAACCAAAATAAGACATTGGATACTTTCCTTTTCAGCAAATTAGAACCCAGTGGGAGGCAGCATCATTTGTCTCTGGCAGACTAAGCCATGAAGACTGTAAGAAAAATTATTTAGTGATGGAGGAAGGAAAAATGTGTCCATTAACAAGAGCAAAATAATATAAAAAATATTTAACTAGGAATATAAAGACTCATCAGAGAAAATGTTATAAAAATTTTTTTGAGATGATAAAATGAGTAAGTGGAGAAGAACATGATGTTCACAGAGAGAAACAGTGTAGATAGAACTAACACAGTTTTGAACTACGTATTTTCCTGTTGTTGGTGGAGTGCTCTATAAATGTAACTTAGTCAAAATAGTTGACAGCGTTATTCAGTTATTCTATATCCTTACTGACTTTCCGCTTAGTTTTTCTATGAAATACTGAGAAATGAGTATAAAAGCTCTAATGATGTTGTACCCGAGTGAGTCAAGGAATGCACCACACTCTGAGAATGAATTGTGAGTCCTTTATTAAGCTGGTGACCGAGAGTGGCTAACTCCCCAGATTCTCTCGGCCCCAAAGAAAAAGTTAGGTGTTCTTTTATACATTAGTTTTAACAGGAAGGGGAGAACCTAGCTGAAACAATGTTTTCACAAAGGCAGAGTAAGCAAAAAGTTAAAAAGAAAAACTGATACATAGGAAGTAAAACAGTGCCAGGTGTGAGGAGCACAGCTGTCATCAAAGACACACAACTTATAGCTAAGGCCGGCTCTGGGCGCTTCCTGCAGCTGCATTTCCAGGCTCTGCAGATACCACTCAGCTCAGCCTCTTATCAACAAAGGCATTTCTGGGTGCCCAGAGTCAGTCTGACCTTGCTTTATACTCTGGTTACATACTTGATGGGGAGAAGGTTGCTAAAATGAAGAAGCCAAGATGGAGTCTGTTCAGCTCAAAAAGGCTAACACAAAGCCTGAACAGCTTTTAGCCAGGGAAAAGGAGTTAGTTTTAGCTGGCAAAAAGCAGGGTATCACATTCCCCACTTGTGTTTTTGGGGAATCAAATCATTGATTCCGTAGTTATAGTGACAGGGTTATATTGGGTTCTAAGATGCATAAGTTTGACAGCAGCTATGCATCGTTTTATAAAATTAATAAACCAATTTAATAGACAGGGCCCAAAAAATAATCCCAACAGGAGGAGGAGAAGAGGTCCTGCTATTTTAGTTATTAAAGTAGTCAGCCAAGGGTTCCAGTTAAACATGCTCTGGTACCATGGGGTGTTATTTAGTGCCTGGTAGGAGACTGAAGTAGTTAGGGAAGTAAGTAGACACCAATTACAGGTGGCCTGGAAGGGGGAAGCAGATAGGTTGTACCCCTTACTGACTAGGCAGGAGGCGTTTCCTGAAACATCCCCTAATGTAAGGGAGCGAGGACGGGCATGACATGAAAGAGGGCCAGTGTTTAACTTAACCTCAACGCCCAATCCAACATAATATGGAGGTTTGGACTTCAGGCACAACCAACAGTGTTGGGCCAGCTTAGGCTGAATAATATTAAGAAGACGGTGTACTCCTCCTAAGATGGACATTAAGCTGGGTTGGAGGCACTGGTGTTGCAGTTGGAGTTGGGGAGCCTGGACTGGCAATGAGACAGTTGGGTCAATGGGGCTGACCTTATCTGGGTGTAGGCAGAACATAGGGTCCCCTAAATCAGTTAAAGGACCCATGAGTTTAGGGGGCTCCAGGGGATTAAGACCCTTTTCTGAATGGTAAACATAGTTCCAAGATCAAACCCTCTGATATAAAGTCACAGTCCCCATGTCATACCATAGTACCATTGAACAGAGTTAGGGTTATGAACAGTCATAGTAATGGGATTACAGGCTCCCGTAGTACATAGTTTAGGATGAGAGATCCAGGCTATGGAAAGGATTGGAGACCGGGTCGGCCCTCCCAGGTAAGTAGCCAAAGTTACACATGACCAAGAAGGGCAGAAAAACTCATAACTATCCCAGCAGGTAGTGTCAGGGTGGTCCCCAGGACAGAGGTAGAAATCCACTCATTGGAGTCCATATCTGCATCCTCTGAGCTGTCACACCCACTTTCACTTCCAGTGTGTCCAAATCCTGCAGCAAGGTCAACAAGTCTCGCTCCTGTCCACAAGGGAAACTTCGCTGGTCCTCAAGGGAATGGCTAGGCTTTGGGAACAAAACACAAATCAATTGAGAAGGAAACTTCACTGGAAGCACCCTCTTTCCAGGTGATGTTCGCAAGCACTCTGTTCATTGCAAAGGAAGCAAAGAGAAAGGAGTAGGAGGGGGCTGAGGGCTGAACAACTGGGAACAGACAGGAAACAGACCCAAAGAACTAGTCTGATGGCTGCCCCTGACTCAGGCACAGCTTTAAGGGGCCTGCCTAGGCTTGGGGACCCATGTTTCTTGCCGTGTCTTGTTGGCCTTCTTGATGCAGGAGTGATGAATCCAAGCAGGAATACTGTCCACCTTTAGGGCCGTGGGTGTAGTAAGGATGATGGTGTGAGGTCCTTTCCAAGCAGGGATGAGACTTTCCTTCTGGAACTTTTTGACATATGCCAGGTCACCTGGACGGAAAGGGTGGCAGGATCCTGTAAAATCAGGAGCCGGATTAGGGTGTGCCTCCTGGACAAGTCACTGGATAATGTCTTGAACCTGTTGGAGAGACTGCAAGTACTGTAACAAGTTAGCTTGCGATATTTCTGCTAACTGGGTATCCCTTAATTTAGGCAAAACTGGTGGGGCCCTCCAATACATAATCTCAAAAGGAGTGAATCCTGCCCTGTAAGGGGTGCACCTGACCCTAAGAAGGGCTAGAGGGAGGCGCTTCATCCAATTTTCACTGGTCTCTAGGATTAATTTGGTAAGAATACTTTTTTTTTTTTTTTTTTGGAGACGGAGTTTCACTTTTGTTACCCAGGCTGGAGTGCAATGGCACGATCTCGGCTCACCGCAACCTCCGCCTCCTGGGTTCAAGCAATTCTCCTGCCTCAGCCTCCCAAGTAGCTGGGAC
>CAUYUD010017531.1:0-22750 GCA_963575295.1 Alouatta caraya | reverse complement strand
TTTTAAAAACAAATCAAAACTTTATATTTTAACACTCAAAAAAAAAAAAAAAAAAAAAAAAAGGTTTCTAAATATCTGAGGGGCATAGTAAATCCTAGAATAAAATTATAACAAAATGAAAATTTAGTGAAAGACAGTTTCAGGGTATACAAAATTTTTGCTCAGGCTGGCATCACAAACATAATAGTTTAACACCCACATTCAATCCTTTCCAAACTGCCATTGAAAGAACCAAAGTGCTATAATGAAAGGGGCAGGGAATCAATCAGTAAGTGGACTATGGTTGCATTTTACATGTCAGTTATATTGAGTCTATATCAAAAAATATAATGAATACAAGGTAGTAAAAAGGAACACCAAACTGTAATACCACTCAAGAAGCAGGAAAACCCATCTGGGAATAAGTGGAAATCAACGCCAAGATAACTTCTAATTAATCAAAGCTGGCTCATCGTCACTGTGCCTTTATCTGACGCTAAAGGGAGTATAGACTAGGGCATTTGCAGGAAAAGAGGCCCATTGAAATGCTACTGGAGAGAATAACCTTGCTCCCAGGAAGGAGAAAACAACAGTTAATTCCACTGCCTGCAACATCCTGGCTAATCAGAGGTCCAGAGTCTGTCCATGTGACAGCTTCACTGCTAGTATAATCAGCATTTGAGAAAGCTAGCACCCTAAACATATCTATAACCAACAACTCTCTCAGAGTCTGCTTCGTTCCCCTGCCACCTCCACCAGAAGAGGGGCTGGTACCCACCGCGGCGAGACCGAAAGACGGATCACGTCACAGGACTCTCTGCAGACCCTCCCCAGTAGTGGCCTGGAGCCTAGTAGCCCCTCTGGGTGGCAAGACCCAGAAGAGCAATAACAGTCACTGCAGTCTGGCTCTTGGAAAGCCCCATCCCTAGGGAAAAGGGGAGAGCACCAAATCAAGGGATCAGCCCATGGGACAAAAGAATCTGAACAGTAGTCCTTGAGTTATAGACCCTTTCACTGAAATAGTCTGCCCACATGAGAAGGAACCAGAAAAGTAATTCTGGTAATATGACAAAACAAAGTTCTCTAACACCCCAAAAGATCACAGTACTTCCCCAGCAATGGATCCAAATAAAGAAGAAATCTCTGAATTGCCAGATAAAGAATTCGGAAGATTGATTATTAAGCTATTCAAGGAGACGCCAAAGAAATGTAAAAACTAACATAAAGAAATTTTAAAAATACAAAGTTTGAATGAGAAATTCTTCAGAGAAATAGATATCATAAAGAAAGAACAATCACAACTTCTAGTAATAAAATGCACACTTGGAGAAATATAAAATGCACTGGAAAGTTTCCACAATACACTAGAACATGCGGAAGAAAGAAATTCAGAGCCGGAAGACAAGGCTTTCAAATGAACCCAATCAGACAAAGACAAAGAAAAAACAATTTAAATAAACCTTCCAAGAAATTTGAGATTATGTTTAATGGCCAAATCTAAGAATAATTGGTGCTCCTGAAGAAGAAGAGAAATCTAAAAGTTTAGAAAACTTATTTGAGGGAATAACTGAGATAAACTTGCCTTTCCTTGCTAGAGATCTAGACATCCAAATACAAGAAGCTCAAAGAATATCCGAGAAAATTTTCCCACGAAGATCATCACCTAGGCACAAAATCATGAGGTTATCTAAAGTCAAGACAAAGGAAAGAATCTTAAAAGCTGTGAGATAAAAGCATCGGGTAACCTACAAAGGAAAACCTATCAGAGTAACAGCATAATTCTCAGCAGAAACCCTACAAGCCAGAGGAATTGGGGTCATATCTTTAGCCTCCTGAAACAAAACTGTCAGCCAAGAATGGTGTATACAGTAAAGCTAACAGAATTAGTCCAACAGGAAAATATCACAAACCTAACTATATATACACCTAACACTGGAACTCCCAAATGTATAAAACAATTACTATTAGACCTAAAAAATGAGATAGCAACATAATAATAGTGGAGGACTTTGACACTCCACTGACAGCACTAGACAGGTCATCAAGACAAAAAGTCAACAAAGAAACAGTGGACTTAAACTATACTCTAAAACAAACAAACAAAAAAACCTAACAGATATTTACAGAACATTCTACCCAACAACTATAGAATACACATTCTATTCATCAACACATGGAACATTCGCCAATAAACCATATGATAGGCCACAAAACAAATCACAATAAATTTGAGAAAATCAAAATTATATCAAGTATCCTCTCATACCACACTACAATAAGATGGGAAAGGAATTCCAAAATAAACCATCAAAACTAGACAAATACATAAAAATGAAATAATCTACCACTGAATAATCATTGGGTCAACATTGAAATCAAGATGGAAATTAAAAAAACTTTTGAACTGAACAACAATAGTAACACAACTTATCAAAACCTCTGGGATGTGATAAAAGCAGTAGTAAAACGGAAGTTCACAACACTAAATGGCTACATCAGAAAGTCTGAAGAGCACAAACAATCTAAGGTCACATTCAAGGAACTAGAGAAACAAGAACAAACCAAACCCAAACCCAGCAGAAGAAAAGAAATAACAAAGATCAGAGCAGAATTAAATAAAACTGAAACAACAGCAAAAAATACAAAACATAAATGAAACAAAAATTTGGTTCTTTGAAAAGATAAATAAAATTGATAGACTATTAGTGAGATTAACCAAAAAAAGAAGAGAGAAGATACAAATAAGCTCAATCAAAAACAAAACGGAAGATATTACAACCAATATTACAGAAATACAAAAGATTATTCCAGGCTACTATTTATCCATCTCCTCTACATTTTCTAGATTGTGTACCTTTATACACATGAACCAGATAATCTAGAGGAGATGGTTAAATTCCTGGAAATATACATCCCTGCTAGATTTAATAAGGAAGAAATAGAAACTCTGAACAGACCAATAACAAGCAGTGAGATCGAAACAGTAATAAAACAATTGCCAACAAAAAAAGTCCAGGACCAGATGGATTCACAGCCGAATTCTATCAGATACTCAAAGAAGAATTGGTACCAATCTTACTGAAACTACTTCAAAAGACACAGAAAGGGGAATCTTCACTAAATCATTTTATGAAGCCAGTACCACCCTAATACCAAAACCAGGAAAGGACATAACAACAACAACAACAACAAAACTACAGACCAATATCCCTGATGAACATATATGCAAAAATTCTCAACAAAATACTAGCTAGCCAAATCCAACAGCACATCAAAAAGATAATCCACCATGATCAAGAGGGTTTTATACCAGGGATGTTAATATCTGCAAGTCAATAAATGTCATAGACAACATAAACAGAATTAAAAACAAAAATTACATAATCACCTCAATAGACACAGAAAAAGCATTTGACAAAATCCAGCATTCCTTTATGACTAAAACCCTCAGCAAAATCAACATAAAAGAGACATACTTTAATGCAATCAAAGCCATCTATGACAAGCCCACAGCCAACATTATACTGAATGGGGAAAAGTTGAAAGCATTCTTTCTGAGAACTGGAACAAGACAAGGATGCCCACTTTCACCACTTCTATTCAATGTAGTATTGGAAGTCCTAGCTAGAACAATCAGACCAGAAATAACGGGCATCCAAATTGGTAAAAAGGAAGTCAAACTGTCACTGTCTGCTGATGATATAATCATGTAGCTAGAAAACCCTAAAGACTCATCCAAAAAGCTCTTAGATCTGGTAAATGAATTCAGTAAAGTTTCAAAATACAAAATCTATGCACACAAATTGGTAGTACTGCTAGCCACCAACAATGACCAAGCTGAGAATCAAATCAAGAACTCAATTCCTTTTACAACAACTGTAAAAATAAAATACTTATGAATATTCCTAACAAAGGAAATGAAAGAACTCTGTAATAAAAACTACAAAACACTGCTGTAAGAAATCACTGACACAAACAAATGGAAACACATCCCATGCTCATCGATAGGTAGAATCAATATTGTGAAAACGATCACACTGCCAAAAGCAATCTACAGATTCAGTGTAATTCCCATCCAAATACAATCATCATTCTTCACATAACTAGAAAAGACAATCCTAAAATTCATATGGAAGCTAAAAAGAGCCCACTTAGTCGTTCAAGACTAAGCAAAAAGAATAAATCTGGAGGCATAATATTACCTGACTTGAAACTACAAGGCTATAGTTAATCAAACAGCATAGTACTAGTATAAAAAACAGGCATGTAGACCAATGGAATAGAATAGAGAACCCGGAAATATGGTCAAATACTTATAGCCAACTGACCTTCAACGAAGCAAACAAAAACATTAAGTGGGGAAAGGACACTTAATTCAACAAATGGTGTTGGGGTAATTGGCAAGCTACATGTAGAAGAATGAAACTGAAGGGATAGCATGGGGAGAAATAACAGATACAGGTGATGGGGAGGAAGGCAGCAAATCACACTGCCAAGTGTGTACCTATGTAACAATCTTGCATGTTCTTCACATGTACCCCCAAACCTAAAATGCAATAAAAAGTATATATATTAAAAAAAAAAAAGAAAGAAAGAATGAAACTGGATTCTCATCTCTCATCTTATAAAAAAAATCAACTCAAGATGGATTAAAGACTTAAATCTAAGACTTGAAACCATAAAAATTATAGAAGATAACATGCGAAAAACTCTCCGGATGTTGGCTTACGCAAAGAGTAATGACAAAGAACCCAAAAGTAAATGTAATAAAGATAGAAATAAATAGATGGGACCTAATTAAACTAAAAAGATTCTGCACACCAAAATAAATAATCAGGAAACAGACAATCCACAGAGTGGGCGAAAATCTTCACAAACTATGTATCTGACAAAGGATTAATATACAGAATCTACAAGGAACTCAAAACAAATCAGCAAGAAAAAAACTCATCAAAAAGTGGTCAAAGAATTTGAATACACAATTCTCAAAAGAAGATAAACAAAAGCCCAAAATACATGAAAAAATGCTCAGCATCACTAATTAACAGAGAAATGCAAATTAAAATCACAGTGAGATACCACCTTAGCCTGCAAAAATGGCCATAATTCAAAAAAAATAGGTGTTTGCATGGATGTGGTGAAAAAGGAACACTTTTACACTGCTGGTGGGCATGTAAACTAGTAGAACCAACGACTATGGAAAACAATATGGAGATTCCTTAAAGAACTAAAAGTAGAACTATCATTCAATCCAGCAATCCCACTGCTGGGTATCTATCCAGAGGAAGAGAAGTCATTACATGAAAAAGACACTTGCACATGCATATTTATAGCAGCACAATTTGCAATTGCAAAAATATGGAACCAGCCTAAATGTCCATCAACCAACAAGTAAATAAAGAAAATGTGGTATGTCTATATGTGTCTCTGTGTGTGTATATACACACACACATACACACATATAGATATACCATATATATATATAATTGCATCTGCAGTAACCTGGATGGAGTTGGAGACCATTATTCTAAGTGAGATATCAGGTTGGTGCAAAAGTAACTGCGGTTTTGTCATTGAAATTGAGGCCAAAAAAAAAAAAAAAAATGCCTTTGGACCTTTGGACCAACCTAAATAACTCAAAAATGGAAAACAAAATGTCATAAGTTCTTACTTGTAAGTGGGACTAAGCTATGAGGACACAAAAGCATAAGGATGAGATAATGAACTTTGCGGCCTCTACGGGAAGGGAGGATGGGAGTGAGTGATAAAAATCTATATATTAGGGGTACAGAGTACACTGCTCTTGTGACAGGTACACCGAAATCTATAAATCACCACTAAACAACTTATCTATGTAACCAGAAACCACCTGTTCCCCAAAAACTATTCAAATAATTTTTTTAAGTCAAAAAATAACAGATGTTGGTGAGATTGCAGAGAAAGGGGGATGCTTATACAGTAATCAATCAATCAAGTAACTTAAGGGAAATTACATTGTCTAAAAAGTGTAGGTTTCAGAATATTTGGACTAACCCAATCTGCTCTGGAGACATTTCATAAAAACTTGAAAAATTGAACAAAATACGTAACAAAAATAAATGTTAAATGCATCAAAGACATGCCAAAATAGTAAGAAATTATCAGGTCAATATGTAAGTGAAGGAACTTTTGCTAGGAGAGCATTTTGCCAAGTCCCCTGTCCTTTAACAGTAGTTCCCAAGGCTTATAGTGGCTTGGGAGACAAAAGACCAAATCCAAGGTACAAATTGGTGAGGACTGTAAAAGGAGAACTTCCTTTCATAGAGCTGAGAATCCAAAGAGCTGTGCTCTCCGTGTAAGAGCAAGACAGACATAAACTACCTCACCTATTCACACAGCCTGGACACTGCTTTGACACCGAGCTGAACATCTACTAAATGGATTGGTAAGTGAACATGTGATGACATCAAGGGTTGGAAAGGAGTTGAAACAATAGCTATTCACAAGCAGCTAGGTGAATTACATATTGAAATAATCACATTTGGAAAGCAGTTTGGCATTACTGAGAAATCACTCTAGGTATAGAAATACAAGGATGTTGAGAGTGACACTGTTTACAACTGTCCCAAACTAGAAATGATGTTGACATATACAACCATAAAATGGAAGAATAAATTGTGTTACAGTTATGCAATGGAACACCAGACAGCAACAAAAATTAACAAATTATAACCTCATTCAAAAAACAAATACATATCCCAAATATAATACTGATGGAAAGAAAAGGCACAAGAGCATACATAATTCCTTTCACATAAATCTATAAAATCCAGCAAAACTATGTCATATTATTTAAGAATATAACTAGTTATTAAAACATAAAGAAAAGTAAGAACATGATTTTGCAAAAGTCAGGAAAGTACTTCCAGGAGGGAGAGGAGTTACATTTGGGAAGAGGCAATGAAAGACTTCTTGTGTGCTAGCCTGATGTAGTTAATGATTCTACACTAACTAGATCACTTTACGGCTTTACTATAAAGTGTACAGATAATTTTATGCTCTTTTATGCAGGTATGATACATCTTTCAATAAACATTACATAGAAAACTAAGACAAAATAAATACTACTGCAAGGGCAAAGATGGCAGTGGAGAAGGAGGAAGAAAAGGAGGAAAGATGAGGACACATAGCTCTAACTGGAATTGCCACAATAATCATGGAATCCTACCTTTTGAGCACCGTGACAGTGCTCTCTGCCTTGGCTGCTCTTAGCTCTACAGTTTTAATTTTCCTTATAGGCTTCTAGATTTCTAAAATGGCAATGCAAACCTTGAGGAAATCTATAATGTCTCCTTCTGTCAGTGTTTCAAGTATTTGAAAGGAACCAACACAGTCTCTGAAAAAGCCACCTTGCTTTCCTACTGGTAAAACAGAGAGATCCCTCGGTAGATATAATGAAAAATAAAAAAGATAATTAATTGGACTATAACAATGCTCAGCTCTGAAAAAGAGGGATCAAGCTGACAAATCTCAGCAATGTTTTACCCTCTGTCTACCCCAAGTAAACTGACTTGTTGCCCTGAAAGAAAAAAATCATTGAAAAATCTACAATTCACACATTCAAATGATTTGGGGGAACATAATGATTTATGAAACTAAAGTAGAAAATTATGAAAAAAGCACAAGATCAGGAAATTTTTTTTTTCAAGATTTAAAAAGCATGATACCTGAATTCTTCTAATGGAGTCAGCAAACAGAAGATTTGCCAGGAGCAAATATCGAGATAATGAACTAGATACAGATATATTTTAATGAAAAACTAAACCTCAAAAGAAATGACTCAATATCACCCAATATAAACTTAACTGAGGATAGAAAATGTTAGCAACATGGAGGACAAATCAAGAACACAGAACACACATACAAAGAGCATCCCCAAAGAGAAACCAACAGAAGAAAAGCAAAATCAAGTAAATAAAAGATACATATGCCTGAAACTAAAAGACTGCTTGAATTTTGGGGGGGAAATATCTCACTTTACTCAAAAGCAAATACGCTTTTTAAGAGGGCATATCTTCATAAAAGTTGTGAATGTTAAGGATTAAAAAAATAAATTCTGAGTAGAAAGAAAAGGTGAAAGGAAATATAGTGTCTTCCTGGCCTCATATTTCTGCTCCATTAAAAAAAAAAAAAATTTCAGTTTAGCATTGGCTAAAGAATCTTGAAAATAACAGACATACCATACCAATGTTTTCTATTTGATCAAGCACACATTCGTTAGAAAATCTGCTGAAAGTTATTACCAACCATATAACTCAGAAAATCTACCCACCACATTTCCTTTTTTTTTTTTTTAATTGTACTTTAGGTTCCAGGGTACATGTGCAGATCATGCAGGATTGTGGCATAGGTACATACATGGCAAGGTGGTTTGCTGCCTTCATCCCCCCATCACCTATATCTGGTATTTCTCTCCACGTTATCCCTCCCCACCCCCTGCTGTCCCTCCCCTAGCTCTCCAACTGACTGCAGTGTGTGATGCTCCCCTCCCTGTGACAACTTGTTCTCATTGTTCAACACCCGCTTATGAGTGAGAACATGCGGTGTTTGGTTTTCTGTTCTTCTGTTAGTTTGCTGAGAATGATGGTTTCCAGATTCATCCATGTCCCTACAAAGGACATGAACTCCTCATTTTTTATGACTGCGTAGTATTCCATGGTATATATGTGCCACATTTTCTTTATCCAGTCTATCATTGATGGACATTTGGGTTGGTTCCAAGTCTTTGCTATTGTAAACAGTGCTACAATGAACATACATGTGCACGTGTCCTTATAATAGAACAATTTATAATTCTTTGGGTATACACCCAGTAAAGGGATTGCTGGGTCAAATGGTAATTTCTATATCTAGGTCCTTGAGTAATCGTCACACTGTCTTCCACAATGGTTGAACTAACTTACACTCCTGCCAACAGTGTAAAAGTGTTTCTATTTCTCCACATCCTTTCCAGTATCTGTTGTCTCCAGATTTTTTAATGATCACCATTCTAACTGGCATGAGATGGTATCTCAATGTAGTTTTGATTTGCATTTCTCTAATGACCAGCGATGATGAGTATTTTTTCATATGTTTGTTGGCCTCATAGATGTCTTCTTTTGTAAAGTGTCTGGGTTCATATCCTTCACCCACTTTTCAATGGGCTTGTTTGTTTTTTTCTTGTAAATCTGTTTTAGTTCTTTGTAGATTCTGGACATTAGCCCTTTGTCAGCTGGGTAGATTGCAAAAATTTTTTCCCATTCTGTTGGTTGTTGGTTCACTCTAATGATCATTTCCTTTGCTGTACAGAAGCTCTGGAGTTTGATGAGATCCCATTTGTCTACTTTGGCTTTTGTTGCCATTGCTTTTGGTGTTTTAGCCATGAAGTCCTTGCCTACGCCTGTGTCCTGAATGGTTTTACCTAGGTTTTCTTCTAGGATTTTTATGGTGTTAGGTCTTATGTTTAGATCTTTAATCCTTTCTTAAAAGTTATTTTAGGTTCTACTTCAGCTGACTATGAAATCAATTGTTAACATTTTCACTTAATAAAAACAGGAAGATGGTATTAAAAAATCAGCAGTAAGTATTAAAAACAAACAAAACTTAATGTAAATAATTTAAAACTATCCAAATGGAATTGAATGTAATTTGTCACCATTTTGGCAGAGCAGCAACAACATAAACTGTAAGAGTTTAAAATTCCAACGATTTCATTCAGAACTGTAAAGGGTGATGGGAAGAAACTAGGAAACAGACACATTATAGTTTTCTTTTTAAAAAATGAGGTGGGGGGGGGCCAAAAATACTTTCACTCTTGATATTGAGAGCATAGGTCCTTCCTCATTTTTAAAAAAAGTTAAATGTAAATAATCATGTTGTCAGTAAATAATTACATTTTAATATTATTTCTTCCTTTACTTCCCTTTTTAACTTGCTTGTTTTCATTTTCTGACATTCTAGATCAATAGTAAATGTCTCATTTCTTACTTCAATCATATTCCTTCTGTTTTACTATTAAAAATTCTGTAGCTGTTACCTTGAGATTGATACATTTTGCCATGTTCTATGTTTCGTTTACCAAGAGTTTGTATCAAAAGTGGATATTGAATTTTTATTAATGTTTCATGGGAGTCTATGGAGATGCTCATGTGACTTTTTTTTGGTCTATCAATATAAATTATTAAAATTATTAATACATTGTACAAAAGCTATATTCCTATTTTTTCATATTCTTTAACATGTTGTGTGATTCAACTCTTACTATTATTTAGAAAATATTCTCATCTATATTCATGGGTAAAAAGTGTTTATAATCTTCATATCTGCCAGGTTTTGATAGCAAGTTTATACTGACTTGTAAAATGAACTTAAATATTGTCTATCTTTTAAAATATACTTCAGTGATTTATATAGTAGGGAAATTACTTTTGCTTATTTGCAATCTAACCAAAATATGCGTGCTTTCAGAGAATTGTTTCACAGATTTAAAACTGCTTACTATGGTAATTATCCTATTTATACATTCCACTTATTCTTGAGTCAATTTCTATGAATTATATTTTTCTATTAAAATATCTATTTTTGTGGAAAGCAGGGAGGAGGAACCCAGGCAGAGCTTGGCTGATACCCTCAGTTGAGGATAGAGAGATAACATTTCAGAAGAGAAGAAAGGTGCTACCATTTGCAGGCCAGAGTAACAGAGAAAAGAGTCTGCACTAAGAAAAAACTTCAGACATCTCCAGAGGGTCCGCCTAGAATATTTAGCCAAGTATTGATCCATGCATATGTGTGAGGAAGCTATCTGAGGCTGAGGAAAGAGCGGTCCAAAATGATTAGGAGAAGCAGTACCTGTTCCTCACATAGGGCCAAGAATAGTGCCTGTTGCCATAGTATTGGATTAGCCCTAGATTGAGTACTGCTCCACTGCTAATTTTAATTTTATAGTTATTGTTCTGGTTAGCCAGCACTTATATCCTTAAGGAGCTGAGGACTGGTTAATTCCATCTCTCCTGGATATTCAGAAACATTTGTAAAATCAAATGAGTATTTCAGCAAAGCACACTCCTCCTGCAAGTTTCCTAAATCTAGCTTTGTTGCTAATCCTTCCTAAAATAAATGAAGCACAGAAGAGTTAATCCAAATATATTAGTTACATGTGGAGTGTTTACTCCACTGGAAATAATAAAAGTAAATAAGGCAGTATTATTACTGAGGTCATAAAATCCATTTGGTGAAAACTAATATTATTCTGCAATTTTGTTATATCAAACATGCAAATATATTTATGACTTCATTAAATCAAAGAAATGGTGTTTCTTCAACATTTCTGAAAAGAAATTTTTCAATTCAATGTGAAATATTTTTTCAGTTCTACTGTCAAAAATGTTTCACTGGACACAAAAGAGAAAACACATAACAGCTTTATCCAGATCCTACTTCACTTCTGCCTTCTTTTCAGGTTCACTTCTAGTCTTCGATTTTGCCCCTATTTCAAACCAGCTTATTTTCTGCTTCCAGGATGAAGTATTTTTATTTGTACTCATGTGAGTTGAATAGCAATTTCTAGTTTGTGATTTTCTTCCCCACTAGACTGAGAAATAAATGCTCAAAGATAGAGATCATAATCAGTGCCTCAGATTTGCATTTCTACCCTTCAGAACCAAGCTCAGCCAGTAGAATATACTGATCTGTACTAAATGAGTGAACAGAAGGCTGAGGACAACGCTGAACACTTAGAAGTTCCCTGTCATGAACCTCTTCATTCCTCCTCAATGAGTGAACATTTTCTTGGAAACCAGTAAGCATCTTAAAAGTGGAATTGGAATTGCATTTCCAGGCTGTGATACCCAGAGTGATTACTTGCCCAAGAACATTTCCCCTAATTGAAAATATAAACATTATGGCTTGTTTTCCCAGATCTCTGATTTTGATAGGGACAAACATAATTGTATCAACTGTAGAAGGTTTAGAGTCTCATCCAAATACAGAATAAGGTCTACAAGAAAAGGCTTATAACAATTAAATTACCAGATACAATCGAAGGCTAAAACCACATACACTTTCCATGTATGTGTGGCTACATAATAAGATAGAACACAAATGAAAACAAGAACATTATGATGATTAAGTTCCTCAGCACAAATTTGAGACTAGAGATAAAATCCTATTATGTATAATTTTCTGGTGTTACTGATAAAGACAGCTGACTGATAAAAGAGAAGACAGTATCATCTTGTAATGGGAAAATCAGGACATCTTTTAGTTTACATTCTCATACCAGATAGGAGTCAATGAGTTGCTGCCTGTGAGGTAGTTGAAGGGTTCAGGTGAGGGCATGATTAAATCAGGGAATGGAACACTAAGAAGGGTTTAACCTCAAGTTATATTGTGAGAACTGTCACTAGAAAGCAACCATTACGAAGGACGTATGTCCCAACATTCTAACAAAGCTGAGCTTAACTCTGGATTTGATACCAAACATCACTATAGATTTTTTTTTAAAAAAAGCATAAATATCAGTTCCAATTCAAGATTCATTATGATATTTCTTAATTCAAAACAACTGTCAAGTGATAAAATACTAATGGTAAAGAAGTTAATGGTCAAAATAATTAAGAATCATCAGTACCCAGCAAACAATGCCATAGCAACTACCCAGGACATCCTCATGTCCTCCTCATGTATCTTTTCCATGGAGGAAGTATGAAGTGGAGTTATAAAAAGATATTAACTATTGGATAAAACTAGGTATTATGTGGGCTTTATCTTTGTTAAGTAATCTATACACTAATTTTAATGTATTTCTGCTTCTCATTAAATATTTTTCTATGATTATCAATATGAATGCTTATTAAATAGAGAGTGAATACTTCTCATTTGTAATTTTCCCTAAGACTTTAGGGTGAGAACTAAGCTAGTTAGCTTGACATTATAAAATAGAGATCTGAGCTCTTATGCTATACCTTGCCTGGCACAGATAACTAACTTTCAGGCAGTATAACCTAGTGGGTAAAACCTTGGGTACTAGAGGTCAGTTAGTCAGATTGAAATTATTATTCTACCAAATTTCTATCCCTGTAACCTTGGTTAAATTACTTAATTTCTTTAGGCTTCAGTTTCCTCGCCTGTAATGTGGCTATAAAAAATGGTATCTACTTCATAGAGTCATTAGGAAGACTAAATGAGATAAATTATCTTATTACCTGCTGAGAGGAATTACTCAAAGATATTAGTTATTTCTATGACTATTATTAGAACTGAAATGTAACTTAGAGAACAGATATGTAAAAATTATTTTAACTTCTCTCAACCTCTAATTTTTAATTTTGAAGACTATTAGGCTAGCAGACTAAATAATTGCATAATTTTCACTAATAGTCTATTCTTTATTCTAATTATACCAACTTCTTTTTTTTTCCCCACTGGACAGGCTCTTTATAGCAATATTTCAATGTGAATTTAGACTTTAAATTTATGAAGAAATAAAATGCATCAACATTGTAACCTATATATTGAATTGATCTAAAGGAGTGAACAAAAGGCTGAGGACAAAGCTAAGCACATAGTGGTTCCCTGTCACGAGACTCTTCATTCCTCCTCAACACGTGGACATTTTCTCGGATACCAGTAAGCCTCTGTAAAGCGGAACTGTTTCCAGGCTGTCTAAACGCCCAGAGTGATTACTTTCCCAAGAACATTTCCCCTAATTGAAAATATAAAAATGGGGATTTTCCCCCCAGATCTCTGATATAATCTCTATATTGTTTAACAAAACCCTGCAAAACCTCTATTTTATTCAATATTTTATTTATTTATTTATTTTTTTAAAGAGATACAGTCTTGCTTTGTTGCCCAGAGAGTACAGTGGCACAATCATAACTCACAACAGCCTTGAACTCCTGGGCTTAAGGGATCCTCCTTCCACCACAGCCTCCAATGTTTTAGTGTCTTCTTAAAACTTGTATTTCATGTTTCCTCCATGTTATAAATATGAATGGGATGGCACTCCTTGCGTTGGGTTGTGTTATATGACAAAAATAATTGTGTTGTTATGGCATTTAAGAATCTGCATTAGCAGACTGGAGAGACTCTCTCTTGCTGGCTTTCAAGAAATAAACTGCCATATTGTGAAAGGACCTGTGAGAGGGACATATGGCAAGGAATTGTGGGAGGTCCCCAGGAACTGACAACAGCTCCCTTGCTAAAAACCAGCAAGTCCCATAACCACATGATAATGAATATATGATAAATTCTTCATATATATGATAAATGAAAAAAGTCTGAGGCTTATTTAGATGTAAACAAAATTTTAATCTTTAGGTAATAAAATTTATCAATATATAACTTTTGATACCTCCTTTACTGTTGAGCTTAGAAAAACCTTCCAAACCTCGATTATATAAAAACACAAATAGATCTTCTAAACTTTTTGTTGTTTCTGTTTTTCACATTTAAAAAGTTAATCCACAATTTCATAAGATGAAAAGAGTTCTATGGATGAATGGTGGTGATGGCAGCACAACCATGTGAATGTACTTAATGCCACTGAACTTGTATACTTAAAAATGACTAATTAAATATGTGTTTTTTTAAAGTAAATATCTATGTAATTTTGTCAAAGACATTCATACTTTAATATTGTATTGGAAAATAAATATGCATTTCAAAATTATAATTGAGAAGTTTAAAGATAAAAAAAATGGCTAAGATAGTAAATTTTGTTGTGTGTATTTTACCACATTAAAAAAAAAGTTTAAATCCTACCTAAAATAAAAGTTAATCCACTGGAACTCATTTTGGTGTATAATAACCAAGATCATTATTATTTTTTTTTCTAAAGTGTTTAGCCAATTACATCAGTATCACTTATTGAATTACTTTTCCACCAATTTAAATACTTGCATACACTTGGATATATTCTGGTCTTTTCAACTGTACATAATGCTCAGTATCTGATTAGATGGGGATTTCCAGTGAAAAGCATAAGCAGCACCCAGCCTAAATTCCCAGACCCTGGAGTTCAAGTTCCAGGGGACAGGTTCAAGGAATGAACCATAAAGTGTCAATCCTTGAGCTTTTGGTGACATCTAGTGGTAGATTCTGTTCAGCGTCAGAAAGCACACTTTCTTCCCCTCAGCTTCTTAATATATTAGCGCAAGCCTTAGTATGTTTAGGATGGCCCTCTCCCTGCAACTTTTCTCTCTCGTTTATCTCTCAGATGCCAAACTGCAGCTCAGATAATCACTCCTATCCTCAGAAGTTTCAATCGTTTCCATGTAAATTAGCAGAAATGGGATATAAAATCAACAAAGATGAGCACACTTCTAAAATTAATTACAAATAGAAAAAAATGAACCTGGCTCTATTTAAAGTGGATAACATACATATACTAAAGAGGAGCTTCTCTGTTTCATGGGAAAAAAAAAATCTTGAAATTCACACACCTGGAAAGCCTTCTCCTAATCAGAATTAATTGGTTCGCTTAGCACATTGCCCATGCCTATTTCATAACATTTCTCGCTCTGTTTTGCATTTTAGGTAGTTTACGCAGAAAAATGTTACCCACATTAAACTGTGAGTGCCTGAAGGATAAAGAGTGTCTGATTCATCACAGATTCAAACAACCCTGATGCCTTTAAAAGAGACTTTCTCTGTGAACTTGGCTCTGAGACTTTAAAGGGAATATCAGTAGTTACTCCTAGGTCATTAACCCAGCCAATCCTTGTCTTTTTCCCGACTTCTTTATTTTATCCATTCATTTTTGCTTACTAGTTTGACTTTTAATTGATATCATGCTATTTGCCTCTCTTATTTGTTGATTCACATTTTGGTGTTTCTCATTTCTACTTTCCTGGTAATCAACCTCAAGGAATGCCCTCTTAAGTTAGTGTCTGATAGTAATTCATCTGCATTCCTTTACCTTAATTTATATAGCACAAATTCCTAGCAAAAACTACCTTGATGTCAAAAGAGAATAGCTGTAAGAAAATCAGTATCCACTCATGATTACTATGTGCTATGTGATTTTTATGTATTATCTCATTTAATTTTCATAGAAATTTACCTCTTATACATCCTTCACATCTTAGTTCAATTATCACTTACTTAAGGATGCATTTTCTGGGTGTCCTATCCTACAGTGGTCCCCAACCTTTTTGGTACCAGGGACCAGTTTCATGGAACACAGTTTTTCCAGGGACCAGGAAATGAGGAGAGATGGTTTTACAATGATTCAAGCACATTACATTTATTGTGCACTTTATTTCTACTATTATTACATTGTAATATATAATGAAACAATCATACAACTCACCACAATGTAGAATCAGTGGGAGCCCTGGGCTTGTTTTCCTGAAACTAGATGGTCCCAACTAGGGGTGATGGGAGACAGTGACAGATCATCAAGCATTAGATTCTCATAAGGAGCATGCAACCCAGATCCCTTGCATGTGCAGTTCACAGTAGTGCTCATACTCCTAAGAGAATCTAATGCTGCTGCTGATCTCAAAGGAGGTGGAGCTCCCCAAAAAGAACATGAATATGAAGGAGGAGGAGGAAAATCACATCACTTTTAAAATCAAGGTTAAAAGGGAGGGGTCATGGAAACCACATAAAGTTTAAGAAATGTTAGAGGCCCCAGTTAGAAGGAATACTAGCAGGAAAGCCTTCTCTAGCTCACCTGGTCTGAAGCAAGGGGAAAAAGGGAAAAAAAATTCTACCTCTAGCACTATTTTTTTTTTTTTTTTTTTTTTTTTTTTGAGACTAAGTCTCACTCTGTTGCCCAGGCTGAAGGGCAGTGGCGCAATCTTGGCTCCCTGCAACCTCTGCCTCCTGGGTCAAATAATTCTCCTGCCTCAGCATCCTGAGTAGCTGGGATTATAGGCATGTACCATCATGCCCGGAAAAAAAATTTTTTTTTTTTTTTTGTATTTTTAGTAGAGATAGGGTTTCACCATATTGGCCAGGCTGGTCTTTAACTCCTGACCTTGTGATCCGCCTGCCTCGGCCTCCCAAAGTGCTGGGATTACAGGTGTAAGCCACTGTGCCTGGTCCACCTCTAGCACTTCAAGATAGTCCCAGGAGCCACAGTGGGATTCAGGTCATGATCAGAAACAGAAGATGTTCAAGCCTGGCCTTGTGGAGAGTTAGTAATGCTGTCAGTTGCCACAGGGACGATTTGAAGGCTCCTGAAACCATTTTGGAAGGGAATATGAAGGAGATGGGGTTTTAGGAGTAAGCAGAGAATACTACATGATAGAAAATATAAAGGTTTTCACTGAGATACAAATTCCTTAAATTTTACTCAGTGAGTGAGTTCTGGAAAACATACGATAAGCTATCTCTTTCATCAGTATGAAAGTGATTATAAAGAGTTCTCAATTGACTAGACCTCTGGCATATTTTCCTACAAAGATAGCTCTAATAAATTAATTTCCAGTAAAGAAATATTGGGACCGTAGAATTATATGTGTATGAGAGATCTACAACCTTGTATGCTATAATCTCTTAAACTCATTGAACTCCAGTGAGTATTTTCCAAATGTTAATACTTTGTTTTTAAGTTGTTAATAGTTTCAATATTCAGGAGATTATTCTTCAGAGCTTATCTGTTGATTGGAAAATGCTTTTCTTCACTACTACACTTCAAAGCAGACAACAAAGGGAAAAACTGCACCTTTCTCTAAGATTTGGTTCTCAGATATTGCAGGTGCTACCTTTGAGGTTATGGTAAACAAGCTGTGGGCACAGTCCAGGATATGAAGGTTTTAAAACTCATTAAAATAGAATAAGGCCCTTGTGCTGCTGCCTTTTTCTCAGGGCTGCCTTGCCCAGCGAGGAGGCAGTCTAGTCACTGTCTGCCTGCAGAGGCTTTGCCTAAAACGCAACAAAAAAAAATCTATGTATATAAAAAAATAGAATAAGGCATCACCCATAGTGATGAAAGAACAAAACCAGGAGAAAGAATAATTGCCAAGATAGGAGTGTTGCATCTGAATTTCAGGATATTAATAACAAACGTTTTTGAGTAGATGCTGGGTGGTATGCTAAGCTCTATTTTTAATATTAAAATTTATATTATAAAATATTTTGAACTTACAGAATAAGAGATGCACAGAATAAGAGACGGGACAGACCACAGAAATTTAAGATGCTAAACTTGTCAGTTTTGCTTAATAGCCATCACTTTTAAAGACAGAAAACATTATTCAGCTAAAGCCCACTCCTCATCCCATCTTTTTCCTTTCCTCCTAAATATCCTGATTTTTCATGCTATCATTCAAATCTGATTTTGTTTTTTACTATACCTACATTTACGCAATTTGCATTTTCACCAAATATTAATATTTTGATATTTACCCATTATGATACATGTGGACCTGGCTGATTTATGTTAGCTTCTACACTGAGCTTCACCACAGGATTAAATCTCAGTTGATCCACTCCAGTTTTTAAACATTCAGAGTGCTTTACTGATCAAAGTTGTGCATATCTCCTTGTGAACACGTGCAAATTTCTCTAAGTCCATTCCTTGAAATGGAATTTCTGGGTTGTAAAGTATGCACCCTCCAACTTTACTAGGCATTGCTCAAATTACTTCCAAAATGATTGTATCAATTTATGTATCTGCCAGAAATATAAGTCCTTTGCTCATTTTTTTTCTTTCTTAATAATTTTTAAGCATTCTCTTGGAAGTCGATGTAAATGTATTCTTCCAATTTATAACTTGAAATTTCACTGTTAATAGTGGCTTTTATCATAAAAATACCTTAATAATGTGGAAAATTTTGTCAGCATTTTCCTTTTAAGTTTGTGCTTTTTGTCTTAAAATGGAGTTCTCGACCCCAATGTGGTGAATACATTTCTTCATTTTCTTGTTTTTAAAAATTTCCTCTTCACATTTAGATCTTCAAATCATCTGGAATGTATTTTTGTGTAGACTGTTACGGAATCTCACTTTATCTTTTAACAGTTGGTCTTTTTTTTTTTTTTTAGAAGTTCATTTTGCCACCAATGACTTTTAAAACTACCTCTGTCATACACTGTGACAGAAGCGGACTTGTTTCTAGGATCACAGTTTTGGTCTACTGGTCTGTCTACCCTTATTTGTTGATATCATACACTTAAATTGCTAGAGGTTTATAGTAAGTCTTGGTGTCTGTAGGATGAGTCCTTCCTAACAACTGTTTTTCTGAATTGATTTGGCTTTTCTTGCTCTTTATTCCACCATGCAAATTTGAGGATTAGCTATATCTCCCATTAATGTCTCTTTTCTAAATATTTGTTTCTTAATAATTTGTTGGAGGTGAAATGAAGCTATTGATTTTTTGGTTTTGTGGTTGGTTTACCAAATCTTTCATTATTCCATCGTTGATCAACACAAATGTTATTAGGAAAGAGGGGAGGGGAGCTGTGTGAAAAAAAATCATGTCGTGACTTCATTTAAAGTTCTATTGCTTTTCCAAATTAACTTGATGAGGTTGAGAATAGTTATAAAAGTCTTCCCAACCATGAGAATACCAATCTCCGCTTACAGTTCTTCTATGTCCTTTAATAAAGATTAATAATTTTTCCATAAAGATCTTACACATTTTTGCTAGATTAATCCCTGGATCATTTTTGAGCTACTTCTTGCATTTGGTCTCCTGAGCCACTAGTGTGTTCTCTCCTTTAATGCGCCTATTACTTTGTCAAAAAATTATGTTTTTAAGACTTGTGTGAGTGTGTTGCATTCAGATCCCTTTAAGCACTTTTTGTTGTTGTTCACTTGTTCATCCGTTTCCTTCAGCAATTATTACACTGAACATGGTTCCTAATCGTTAACCTGATCCTTCTTTCTCTGGTTGCTAGAGTCCCTTGACTGTACAATTACCTTTCTCACAGACAAACTGGGAAATCCACAGGTGCTGAATGGAAAAGATGTTTGTTTAAAAGAGGAAACATGTTCCTCCTGACACATCTTTGAGACTCTTTTTCTCCTCAAGCCCTTCTCCCCACCTTAAAACTAGGAAACAATCCGTCCAATCCCGCCTTTTGTGGATAGGAAGACAAGCCCCTTCATGCCAGTTTGAGATCCTCAGAGGCTGAAATACCAAGCTCTTTCAGGGATTCTCTGACCTTTGCTCCTGAACTCTTTTGATTCCTCCACCCCTAAAGGAAGAAGCTCAATTCTCTCCACAGGACTCAGTGGCTGGCTCCAGAGCCGAAGGCAAGTGACTTGGAATTAGGAATGGAAGCCATTATGGTCCCCAAATCCACCACTGGTTTATTTCCTATTTATTTCTTAATAATTAGTTTGTGGTGAAAATAAATGCTATCAACTGAAGAATTTTGAGTTTGCTTGTTTTCAGCAGCTTTGTGGTTGGTTGGCGAAATCTTTAATACAGTATTCCACTCTTGTTCAAAACATAAACAGTACTTTTGGGAGAGAACAGGTGATCCTGTAGATTCCCAAAGAAAATGCAAAAAGGCAAAATATGGCAAACATTATCCATTTACTTTTCAGATTTAGTGAGTGAATACAAACATTTGATTTAAATCGTTTGTGTTGTTATTGCGGGTTGTTTGGTTTTTAATACTGGGAACAGAGACTCAGTTTGAAAGCTATCCTGAAATCTAAGAGTAGCATACAACAATCCCTCCCACTCGCCACCCAAAATCTAGTTGGTTTAAATGAGCAGCATGATCCATTCTTCCATTTTAGGTGAGCAGATGTTTATGAAAGATCTTAGAACTGTTTGCCTCATTTAACGGGAAAAATTACAAGGGAAGAAGCCATTAATCGAGTTTCTACTTGTAAATATAAGAAGACTAGCACTCAGGTTCATAGACTTTTAACATGAGCTTGTTGAAAGAAACGTTAACAACTCCAAAACTAAATGAATTTTAAGTTTTTTCTCCGAAAAGCATAAAAACGGAGATTTTAACAGAAAATTTTTAAAACGTAAAAACAACTCTTCCTTGGGTAGTTATCATAAACAGGTTCTTCTTTTTGTTAAGTTTCTTTGAAAAGGGCCTTTTGGTCCCAAGTCTGTTCCTGCTTAATATCTGCTCCGGCCTCCCCCTCTCTCCAAGCGGCCTCCTAGAGGGCCTCCGCCCCTGGGCACCCTGCGGCCCGACCGGCTGTAAGAATCACGGTGGGGAGGGCAGCCCCTTTCCATGGACAGGGGGAGCCCACGATCCGGTCTGCCCACGCGGTCTCGGCCCCTCGAGTAGCGGTCGCTGCGGCTGTAACTGCTGCTGTAACTGTCGCGGCCGCTGTAGGCGTCGGGCGAGCAGCCCCGATACTCCTCGTAGCGGCCTCCTCCTCCGTAAGATGGTGGGGTCCCCCGCCCCGGGGCGGCACCGCGCAGGTCTCCGTAGCTCTCGAAGGGCTCTCGGTAGGAGCCTCCGCTCAGATGATCCCCGTAGTCACGGTCGCGACCCCCGTAGCCGTCTCGGTCGCCGTAGCCTCTCAAGGGATAGTCGTCCCGGATATTGGAGTGGCCGTAATCGCGGTGGCTGTACTCTCGGGGCGAGGGGGCAAAACCCCGGGGGTCGCGGTAGTCTCGGCTCGAGTAGCCGTCTCTGGACGAGTAGCCCTCCTCCCGCGGGCCCAGGTAGGGGGCGCGGCGCGGGGGCGGCGGCTCCCGGCGCGGCGGGCCCGAGTAGCCGTCTCGCCCCCGCGCGGCCGGGGCCCTCCAGCGCATTTCCCCGCCGCCGCTACGAGCCAGGCCCGATGGCGCGGCCCTCTTGGGCGGGGGGCCGGCCCTGCGCGGCAGCGGTGGCGGCCCGCGCTTCATGGGCATCGGGGCCCTGGAGGGCCGCGGGTCGAAATCCCCTGGGTAGTCGCCGTCGTCATCAGGCCCGCCCCGGGAGGGAGGTCCCCGCGGGCCGCCGCCACCCCCATGGGTCCCGCGCAGGAACCTCGGGCGACCGCGGCTGCGAGGGGGCGGCGGGCCCCGCCGGCTGCTCTCGAATGCCGGCTTGGTGGCCTGGGCCACCTTGATGGCCTTACCATCCAGGGACTTGCCGTTCATGTCTCTGGCGGCGGCCTTGGCATCTGCGGGGCTTTCGAAGGTGACGAACGCGAAGCCCCTCGACTTGTTCGTTTCCCGGTCTTTCATCAGGAGCACCTCCACGATGCGGCCATACTTGCCAAACTCAGCCTCCAGGGCTTTCTCGTCGGTTTCGAGGTTGAGGCCCCCAATAAACAGCTTTCCTGGGCGATCCGCTTCAGCCATGACTGCGGGTCAAACGGTTGGTAAGTGGTGGCGGGAGGCGACGAGGCGGCGCCAGTTGCGGCCTTCCAGCACGCTAGTTAACGGTGGCTCCTACCGGTCCGGCTGCGCGTAGTAACCGAGTCTCCGGAACCTCAGCCTCCGCCCGCTTCCGGGCGCGCCCCTGCTGCTGCCTGTGATTGGTCGGCTGGACAGGTTCGCCGTCGGGAAGGTTGGCAGTTTTATGTCTCCCTTGTCTTTAACTTCCTGATCACCTGACCCGGGCTTAACGGCTTTAATGGCTTCCTGAAAGCTCTGTGGCTCAAGGAAAAGCCGTTAGGTGGAAAAAAATTTTCTATTACTTTCTATGAGAGGAATGACAATGATCCCAACCTAAGTTACCCAAACTATTTTTATTTTTTTTGAGACAGAGTCTCGCTCCGTCACCAGGCGCCAGGCTGGAGTGCAGTGGCGCGACCTCGGCTCACTGCAACCTCCGCCGCCCGGGTTCAAGCAATTCTCCTGCCTCAGCCTCCTGAGTAGCTGGGACTACAGGC
>CAUYUD010017525.1:0-14336 GCA_963575295.1 Alouatta caraya | reverse complement strand
TAGCTAGGTGGGCTCTTTTTTGGTTCCATATGAAATTTAAAGTAATTTTTTTCAGTTATGTGAAGAAAGTCAATGTAGCCTTATAGGAATAGCATTGAATCTATATATTACTTTGGGCTGTGTGGCCATTTTCACAATATGAATTCTTTCTAACCATGAGAATGGAATGTTTTCCATTTCTGCCCTCTCTTATTTCCTTGAGCAGTAATTTGTAGTTCTCCTTGAAGAGGTCCTTCACATCTCTTGTAAGTTGTATTCCTAGGTATTTTATTCTTTTTATAGCAATTGTGAATGAGTATTCACTCATGATTTGGCTCTGTGTCTGTTATTTGTGTATAAGAATGCTTGTCATTTTTGCACATTTTGTACCTGAGACTGCTGAAGTTGCTTATCAGGCTAAGGAGATTGTGGGCTGAGACAATGGGGTCTTCTAAATTACACTCATGTCATTTGCAAATAGAGACAATTCGATTTCTTCTTTTTCTAATTGAATAAGCTTTATTTATTTATTTATTTATTTATTTATTTATTTTTGCCTGATTTACCTGGACAGAACTTTCAATACTATGTTGAATAGGAGTGTTGACAGGAGAGGGCATCCATGTCTTGCTCCAATTTTCAAAGGGAATGCTTCCAGTTTTTGCCCTTTCAATATGATATTGGCTGTGAGTTTGTTATAAATAGATCTTATTATTTTGAGATACATTCCATCTATACCTAGTTTATTGAGAGTTCTTAGCATGAAGTGCTGTTGAATTTTGTCAAAGGTCTTCCCTGCATCTGTTGAGATAAACGTGGTTTTTGTCTTTTGTTCTGCTTATGTGATGGATTACATTTACTGATTTGTGTGTGTTGAAACAGCCTTGTATCCTGGGAATGAAGACAACTTGATCGTTGTGAATAAGCTTTTTGATGTGCTATTGGATTTGGTTTGTCAGTATTTTATTGAGGATTTTCACATCAATATTCATCAGGAATATTGGCCTGAGATATTCTTTTTTCTGTGTGTGTGTGTCTCTGTTATGTTTTTGTATCAAGATGATGCTTGCCTCATAAAATGAGTTAGGGAGGATTCCCTCTTTTTCTGTTGTTTGGAATAGTTTCAGAAGTAATGGTACCAGTTCCTCTATGTACCTCTTGTAGAATTCTGCTGTGAACCCATCTGGTTCTGGACTTTTTGTGATTCATAGGCTATTACCTGCTGCCTCAATTTCAGAACTTGTTATTGGTCTATTCCAGGATTCGACTTCTTCCTGGTTTAGTCTTGGGAGAATGTAAGTGTCCAAGAATTTATACACTTCTTCTAGATTTTCTGGTTTATTCATGTAGAGGTGTTTGTAGTATTTTCTAATGGTAGTCTGTATTTCTCTGGGATCATTGGTGATAGCCCCTTTATCATTTTTTATTGTATATTTATTTGATTCTTCTCTCTTTTCTTATTAGTCTGGCTGGTGTTCTATCCATTTTGTTTATCTTTTCAAAAAACCAGCTCCTGAATTCATTGATTTTTTTAAAGGGTTTTTCATGCCTCTATCTCCTTCAGCTCTGCTCTGATATTAGTTGAGGAGTGTTTTACTTCCAATTACATGGTCAATTTGAGAATAAGTGCAATGTAGGACTGAGAACAATGTATATTCTGTTGATTTAGGGTGGAGAGTTCTGTAGATATCTATTGGATTTGCTTGGTCCAGAGCTGAGTTCAAGTTCTGGATATGCTTGTTAATTTTCTGTCTCTTTGATCCATCTAATATTGACAGTGGGGTGTTAAAGTCTCCCACTATCATTGTGTTGGAGTCTAAGTCTCTTTGTAGGTCTCTTAGAATCTGTTTTATGAATCTTGGTACTCCTGTATTGGGTGCATATATGTTAGGAGAGTTAGCTCTTCTTGTTGCATTGATCCCTTTACCATTAAGTAATGCCCTTCTTTGTTTCTTTTGATGTTTATTGGTTTAAAGTCTATTTTACCAGAGACTATGATTGCAAACCCTGCTTTTTTTGCTTTACGTTTGTTTGGTAAATATTCCTCCATCCCTTTATTTTGAACCAATATTTGTCTTTGCACATGAGATTGGTCTCCTGAATACAGCACACCAATGGTTCTTGACCCTTTAGCCAATTTGCAAGTCTGTGTCTTTTTTGAGGCTTTAGTCCATTTACATATATTGTGTGAATGTGATCCTGCCATTAGGGTACTAGCTGGTTATTTTGTCTGTTAGTTGATGCAGTTTCTTCATAGCATTGATGGTGTTTATGATTTGGTATGTTTTTCAATGGCTGGTACTGTTTGTTCCTTTCCATATTAATGCTTCCTTCAGGAGCTCTCATAAGGCAGGCCTGCTGGTGACAAAATCTCTTAGCATTTGTTTGTATGTAAAGGATTTTATTTCTCCTTCACTTATGAAGCTTAGTTTGGCTGGATACAAAATTCTGGGTCGAAAAATCTTTTTTATAAGAATGTTGAATATTGGCCCCCACTCTCTTCTGGCCTGTGGGATTTCTGCTGAGAGATTCATTGTTAGTCTGATGGGCTTCCCTTTGTGGGTAGCCCAACCTTTCTCTCTAGCTACCCTTAACATTTTTTCTTCATTTCAACCTTGGTGAATCAGACGATTATGTGTCTCGGGGTTGCTCTTCTTGAGGAATATCTTTGTGGAGTTCTCTGTATTTCCTGAATTTGAATGTTTGCTTGTCTTGCTAGGTTGGGGTTCTCCTGGATAATAACCTGAAAAGTGTTTTCCAACTTGATTTCATTCTCCTCATCACTTTCAGGTATACTGATCAAATGTAGATTTGGTCTTTTCACTTAAATTCATATTTTTTTGTAGGCCTTGTTGGTTTCTTTTCAGTCTTTTTTCTCTAATCTTGCCTTCTTGATTTCATTGACCTTCAATTTCTGATATCCTTTCTTCTGCCTGATCAATTCAGCTATTGAAACTTGTGTATGCTTCATGAAGTTTTCATGCTGTGTTTTTCAGCTCCATCAGGTTGTTTATGTTCTTCTCTAAACTGGTTATTATAGTTAGCAATTTGTCTAACCTTTTTAGACAATATTCTTGTCTCCCTTGCATTGGGTTAGATCATGCTCCTTTAGCTTGGAGGAGTTTGTAATTACCCACCATCTTAAACCTTCTTCTGTCAATTCATCAAACTCATTCTCTGTCCAGTTGTGTTCTTTTGCTGGTGAGCAGTTGTGATCCCTTGGAAAAGAAGAGGTGTTCTGGTTTTTTGAATCTTCAGCCTTTTTGCGCTGCTTTCTCCCCATTTTTGTGGATTTAGCTACCTTTGGTCTTTGAAGTTGGTCACCTTTGGATAGGGTTTCTGAATGGACACCTTTTTTGTTGATGTTGATACTATTCCTTTCTGTTTGTTAGTTTTCCTTCTAACAGTGAGATCCCTTTGCTGCAGGTCTGCTGGAGTTTGCTGGGGGTCCACATCATATCCTGCTTGCCTGTATATCACTGGCAGAGGCTGCAGAGCAGCAAAGAATGCTGCCTCATCCTTCCTCTGGCAGCTTTGTCCCAGAGGGGTACCTGTCAGATGCCAGCCAGAGCTCTCCTGTATGACATGTCTGTCAGCCCTTACTGGGAGATGTCTCCCAGTCAGGATACACAGGGGTAAAGGAGCCACTTGAGGAATCAGTCTGTCCCTTATCAGAGCTCAAATTTTGTGCTGGGAGATCTGTTGCTCTCTTCAGAGCTGCCAAGCAGGGATATTTAAGTCTGTCAAAGCTGCGTCCACAACCACCCCTTTTCCCAGGTGCTCTGTCCCAGGAAGAGGGGGCTTTATATATAAGGCCCTGACTGGGGCTGCTGCCTATTTTCAGAGATGCCCTGCCCAGTGAGGAGGGAATCTAATAAGGCAGTCTGCCTGCAGTGGCTTTACTGAGCTGTGGTGTGCTCTGCCCAGTTCAAACTTCCCAGCAGCTTTATTTGCACTAAGAGTTTAAAACCACCTACTGGAGGCTTAGTGGTGGATGACCCTCCCCCCACCTAGCTCTAGCTTTGCAGGTTGAGCTCAGGCTGCAGTGCTGGCTGTGAGAATTTCAAGCCAGTGGATCTTAGCTTGCTGGTTTCCAGGGGGATGGTACCTGCGAAGCCAGACCACTTGGCTCCCTGGCTTCAGCTCCCTTTCCAGTGGAGTGAGCAATTCTGTCTTGCTGGCATTCTAGGCACCACTGGGATATGAAAAAAAAAGAAAAACTGCTGGAGCTCACTTGGGGTCTGCCCAAATGGTTTTCTTTGGCAATCTCTCACCTAAAATCTTGCTTCTCCTTTCCATTTATTGCTCAAAAGTTAGCTTCCATTGAAATATCTGAAGAATACCTTTACATGCCAGATATCATTGTTATTATCAAGATTTTATGCTCTCACAGAGTTTTTAGCATATTTCTGGTACCATCTTTATCATATCATGTTATAATTACTTGACAATATGCCTATACAGCCCACACATATCGTGAGTTTTGAGAAGTCATGGACTATATCCCCGTTCTTTATTCATCTCTTATCATAGGTCCTAGCCTATGATATGGTACGAAGATACAGCCCAACAAACTAGTATTAGTAAAAGCTTTGACCTGTTTTAGTAAAATTTGAACCTGATACAAAATAGTGCATCAATCATAATATGAATCAAAAACAAATTATATATATAGTAGCATCTGCTAATTGTGTTTCAAATAATTACTTTAAATGCAACCTGCAGTGACATTTTAATTGTAAGACTACTAATATGTACCTTGAACTTGCAAATTATTTTAAACAGATCGTATACTATGATTCAAAATGATAATCTGTGAAAATTTTCCTTTAGTGTTGTTTATTTAAAACAATTGTCTGCCATTTTAGAGAAACTAATAATAGTAATAATAATATTAACTAACAATGATAGATGATTTAATATGTTTTAAGCATTGTTCCAAGTGTCAACTTATTTAATCACTAAAATCAACTTGTGATGCTGACAGTATTGTTTTAACTGGTTCGCAGAATGGAAACCAAGATCCAGAGGTATTTAATAGTCTTACAAGAGTCAAGGAGGTAGTGACTAGAGAAGCTAGCATTCAAAAATAGCTATTTAGATGCCAGAGCTTTTGTTCTTAGTCGGTTAGATAAGACATACTATTTATTTTCCAATTAAAGATGTAGCTACTCATAAATTCAAATTACATGTGGAAAAATGTGTATTTGTTAGTGATCACTAAGCAAATGCATATTCATGATTCAGAATAAAAATGATTCTGGTTCATTTTCAGGGCATTATGGTCTTAGATCTATGAGAGACTGATTTATGCTAAATATTCTATTTCTCTACTTAGTTCAGTCTGGGATCAATAGAATAATTTTATTTCTTAAAAGTGCTTAAGAAATTATGTCATGAGAACCCAGTATTTTGTCTCATAAAATGTGGTGTTAGAGACTAAGTAGGTCTCATTAGAACCACAATCTGATCACGGTCTACATATTGTAATAATATGTATAGATGAATGCAGTCATTAGAAACAGCAAAAACTGTTTAGGACTGAAATAATTTTGAAGAAAGTATACGTTTTAGGATTCGAGTTATAAAATATCCAATGTAAATTAAGTGTGAAAATATGTCTTCTATGTGAGCTTTGAGAATCAGTATCATATACATCAGTCAGATAAAGAAAATTGATGCCATTGCCAATAGTTTGAATACTGGACATTTACTACGGGAAATTGGCCTCAAAGAACACGGAAGGGTTATAAGTACAACCAAAGAGTAGCCAAGAGAACACCGTAAAGAAAGAAAAGGTAATATTTGAAGCACACAAGGTATTAGTTCCCCAGGCTGGAGTCTATGCACCCAAACTTGCTAAAACATGATTGAAAGTGATCTTGTACACTATTCTGTATTTACAGATATAATGATGACAGCACCAACAACAAATACTATTTCTCCTTGGACTGCTAGGTTCACAAATCATACCGCCCCCATGCTGTTTCAGTCATTCCCAGTGAATGCTACCTCTTGGTGTTAGAAACAGGTTTTGCTTGTCCTTCCTTCCCCATTACCTAACAGCATCTTCTATTGGAAGCACCTAACAGAATGTCAGTTGGCAAGAGAAATGCAGTTTGCACAACCCCATCCCAGCAATGCACAGGGGAAATTAGAAAGTAGATACTGAGCTGGGAGACCAACATATTAATAACTAGTGTGGCATGCTACATAAAACATTACAGCCCCAACTCCTATGTCTAGGCCAAGAAGCTTTTGTTTTTATGTTTTCTTGAAGTATTATTGCTTTTTAGGGCATCCCATTTAAAATATAAACTTTAAGTTCTTTTGAAAAGCATCATGGAATTTAGGGAATAAGGGAACCTGATCCTTAGATATCTGATTTTGAGTCCTTTTGCTAATTCATGTTGGGTCTATACTCCAGCAGGAAACAAACAATCAACAGTGCATTCAATTGTTTTTGTATATCAGTAATGCTGAAAGAGAAATCAACCTTGAGAACTTTAATAGGAATGACAGGCAGGCATGACTGTGAAAACCTAAAGAGTACTTAGAGATACTGACTTACCTGATGAAAACTGTGTGTTTGTTATAAACCCCTGAAAGTATGATCTATCCATCTGAATTACACTTACTTGTATTTCTTTATGTCTACTCTACCACACTGTCCTACAATCTAGTCATACAAATATCCTTTTAGTGTCACTTTAGAGAATTTTCTGTGTCAACTACTCAATCTAATAGGTATGCAAAGAGCTGTAAATTTTTGAAGTTTGGTGAGATAATGCTAACTCTCATAAACAATGGTTAATTTAATAAGTGAAAACAGCTAGAGATATGTATTAAAATAATTTTTAATAGTAGATAATTCGAAAACCTAGAGATTATTTAAAAGTTCTTATTTTCTATGTAATTTTAAACCAGTGTAGATTTTGTGGAATAAATGGAGAAAGGATGATATAAAATGATGAAATTCCCTCCTCTCATTCATGATTTTGTGATCTTTGACACATTATTTAATCTTGCTCTCTCTTACAAAATATTAAACATTTTTATGTGCCAGGTACTGTGGTATACTTTTCCTCATTAATAATATCATACAATTCTCATAACAACCTTAAGCTGTGAGGACTATTATTCTGATCTCATAGAAGTACAAAATTAAAATTCAGATAGATATCTTACCCAAGGTCAGTTTGTCAATTGTGGTGTTTCTGTTCATTTAGCACTATAATAGACTGCCACCTTTTTAAAGCTATGCTGATTAATTTTATTTTCACAGATAAAGACAAATAATAACAGGTATTCTTAGGATCATAAGAGATTAGTGAAATAATATATATAAAGTAATGACTATGTTCTCTGGAACTTTGTTGGTCAATTAGTAAATTTCTATCCCATTTCATCATTCCGTTATCTTAGAAGAAAGCAAAACAAATCAACAAGAACAACAACAAAAAAAAAAGATTTCAGCAAAACAGTATAATTTCTCAAGGGCAGATTAAAAATACAAACTTTTAATTAATTTATCAAAATTAAAAGTTGATAATGTAGTTTTCTAGACATATGAGTGGATCATTAGGTAAATCCACAGGAAAAATCCCTATTACAAAATCAAAGAATTGATTCAATTTTCATGTTATGAAGGTTTCCACTTATGTATCTCATTATGTAATGAGATAGATAGAAAATTTATTTTTTTAATTTACTCATCTATTAACAAATATATATGTATATATATTGTTACATAACATATATATGTATATATATTGTTACATAACATATATATGTATATATATTGTTACATAACATATATATGTATATATAGTTACATAACATATATATGTATATATTGTTACATAACATATGCATATGTTACGTAACAAATATATATGTATATTTTTGTTAATAGATGAGTAAATTAAAAATTAAAAATTTCCTCATCTATTAACAAATACAAATAAAATTTACTCATATTTTAACGAATATAAATTATAGTGCCCACTGTCTGCCAAAAACATGTTAAAAATTTAAACAATTAAAAGAAAACATTCTGAGCAGATTTAGAAGTGTAACATGGAAACTGTTATGTCATGATAGCACATATGTGGGCCACTTAAACCAATCTCTCAAGCATATGACATAGAAGAAACAAATATCAGCCAGGCGTGGTGGTTCACACCTGTAATCCCAGCACTTTGGAAGGCTGAGGCAGGCAGATCACAAAGTCAGGAGGTCGAGATCATCCTGGCCAATGTGGTGCAACCCCATCTCTACTAAAAATACAAAAAAATTAGCTGAGCGTGGTGGTACATGTCTGTAGTCCCAGCTGCTTGGAAGGCTGAGGCAGGAGAATTGCTTGAACCCAGGAGGCAGATAATGCAGTGAGATGAGATCATGCCACCACACTACTGCAATACAGCCTGAGTGACAGTGCAAGACTCTGTCTCAAAAGTAAAAAGAAAGAAACAAATATCTCTCAGAATATATTGGAGTCAAATTGTAAACTGTGATTATGCATTATGAGATGCAATGAGATTATGAAATGTCTTTTCATGTTTTACTCATACTCATAACCTCCAGGAGATAGTTTACCAAAATCAGCTTTAGCAGTACAGCCACATAGCAGGACTTCAATTAAAAAGATTTGTTTTACAAAATGTGTTAAGTCCTCTCCTTTGAATAAGATGTGGTTGATTTTTGCTTTTGTGTGTGTGTGTGTGTTTGTGATGTTTCTCAATATCTGAAGATAGAACACTTTAAAAATTCAAGTATCCCTGATCTAATAGTGAGAAATACAAGTATTTCTTATCTAATAATGAAGGATACTCAATGTTTTCTGAGTTTGCCCTGTTTGGTCCTTTAATTAGTTAATTTTTCTACACTTACAATTCATAAATTTCCACCTGAATATTGTCTCCAAGTGTAATTTCCATATGTAAAGCTTATTTAAGCTTAATCTCCCTGTTTAAAAAGATTATTTGCATATTTTATCATGCATAATATAGTTAAATCCATAAATTTGAATTTAACCAAATTTAAGGACCTAAAATTCAAAAACTAAAATCTATGATATGTACTTTAGTATTTATTTTTAAAATAATAGTCATATGATAATACCAATTAGTAATTGTTAATGTCTTAAAAATTTGATGTAACAGTGGAGATTATTAATTGATGTTATTAATCTGTTAATTTGATTTTCATTGTAAAAGCATAAACTTTCTTTACTCTAAAAAAACTAATTGAAAATTCCAAACATATAATATACGATTTTGAAAGAATAAAAGAATTTCTCATTTTATTTTTCTTTCAGCATTTCATGCTCTCAGTTAAAAAACATTTTCATTTAAACAACAAAAAAACAACTGGTATTTTCTTTTTACTGTGAAGTCAAAAATAGCTATCCCTTTCCTGTATGTCTTTTGACAGAATTCAATTGCATTTCTGATGTGTCAAACTGGAGACTATCTTGCTGGCTTATGACATGGTGCAACACAAATATATGTATAAAGTATATCCCCGTGTGACAAATTACAAGTATTTTTTTTAATATTAAATACTAGGTATCAATTCACACTTCTATACAGCAACTGTTTGGGTTTTCATAAAGTGGCAAATGGAAAATAACCTTAGTAAAATATGTTCACATAAAATGTGAGCAAGTCATTTTTGTGTCTGTCTTATCTTTTAAAAATTCAAAGCTTTCTTATTTAGTTCTTGTTTTACATTTAAAGCTATTTGCAATACAACATTTTAATAAAATTTTGGTTCAGGATTACAGTATAATACTTCATTTTATGTTGATATCATCATTATAGTATAATGACATGTTTGCAAATTTAAATTAATTTATTGGCCTCAATATCTTTTAAATTTAAAATTAAAAATATGATTACCTGGGATCAATTATTATCTTAGAAATAATGAGTTTACTTTAACAATATATACGTGTCGATGGTGGTGATGCAGCTGAGGACAGAGTTTAAATAAAGCCAGACACAAACTTATAGATGGGGCTAGAGTAGAAAAAAGATAGATAGATAGATAGATAGATAGATAGGAAAAAGAAGTAGCTAGAGGAGAAGGAGGACGAAGAGGAGATTAGACATAATAAATATATCTAATATTTGACCTGGACAGTTTACAGTATTTGAGTCACTCTGATACCCTAAATTTTCTGAGAAGAACACCTGTTTATAATTTATGAGATGTCTCCATGTTATAATGTTGTAATGTATATAATACTGTCATTCTCAGCACCACTAATTTAATCAGAAATTAATACCTGAACCAAAGAAATCCATTCCTCATTTTCCCAATGGCCAATAGAGTAGATTGTGAAAACTTTTATTGAAGTGTTTAAATTCTGTTTTGTCTTCACTATTTACTAGCCATGTGACCTTGGGCACACTAACTTCCTTGCGTTTTACTTTCACAACCTCTAAAAGAAGAAAAATAGCTTAAACTTCTAACAAGTTTTTTATTAAGCAATCATTGAGATACCATCTTTAAAAATTTAGAACCCATAATAAT
This sequence comes from Alouatta caraya, assembly GCA_963575295.1. Taxonomy (NCBI): domain Eukaryota; kingdom Metazoa; phylum Chordata; class Mammalia; order Primates; family Atelidae; genus Alouatta; species Alouatta caraya. Next base: position 3,818 of record CAUYUD010017525.1, on the reverse strand, counting down.
ATATAATAAAACATTGCTTAGTGATAAACACATCAAATCAGACTTTTCTTAATGAGGAGATAGATGCAAAAGGAGTTGCAAAGTGCAGTGGAAATTGGCAATATAGCAATGCAGCCAGCAGCAGACATGCAGAGACGCACGCGCACACACGTTCATAGAAAATGATCAAGATCATAGCAATTATGAGGTAGAAATAGTGATACTCTAAAGATTATTCAGTTGGAAGAACTTAAGCTACTAAAAACAGAGGCTGTATCACATAAAGATTGACACCCTGTACTACTGGTTATCAGCATCACTTAGAAAGATTCCCTCCTTCTCTCCCTTCCTCACTTCCTTTCTTTTTCTTTGCTCTTTGTCTCTCTCTCTCTCTTTTTTTTTTTTTTTCATTTTTAGAAAACGAGGTTTCTGTTGCCTAGGCTGGAATGCAGCAGCAGATCACAGCTCACTGCAGTCTCAAACTCCCGGGCTCAAGTTATACTCGCACCTCAGCCGCTCAAGTTGCTGGGATTACAGGCATGCTCAGCTTATTTTTTGTTTTTAAATTTTTGTAGATACAGAGTGTCACTATGTTCCCCAGCTTGATCACAAACTTCTGGTCTCCATTGATTTTTCTGCCTTGGCCTCCAAAGTGCTGGGATTATACGTGTGAACCACCATGTTCAGCCTGGAAAGATTTTCTATACCCCTAAGCCTTATAAGAGAGAAAATATCTTAGAAGGTATGGAATGTGAAAAAAGAATACATATTAAGCTGTCATATATACATGCCTAGTCCAGGTATATACACTGGGATAGGAAGGAAGAGGGGATTCTCAGTAGAGTAGAATAAATGTCTCATCATCAGTATTAATAAGAATGTTTCAATTAAAATGTAACAATTGTAAGAAGACTAACAAATGAATTTATTTTGTATTCATGTAATGGTCCAAGCATGCTTGCCTACGAGCCTGTGTGTGTGTGTGTGTGTGTGTGTGTGTGTGTGTGTGTGTGTGTGTTCTCTGGTGGCTGGCTTTCTTTCAGGAAGTGATTGAAGGACACTTCTCTCCTTGGTTCTGCCCATGTTTGTAATCATTTGCATTTAGTAAGAAAAAGGGGAAAAGGTGGGATGCAATGATTACTTCTTTACAACCCTGCTCTGAATAACACACAGCAAGTTTAATTGATGTTTTGTCAGGGAATTTAAGGTTATGGCCATCATGCAAGATAAATGGGAGCTCACAAGAGAGAAGTGGAGGTTTACAGATTTTCATGGTGAAGCACCTCTCTTGTGACTAGAAGATGAAGAGAAACAATATAGGCATTGAATTATACAGGATAAATTTTAACTTTTCTTTAGCAGGACTTTGATTTTGCTGAAGTCACTGTATTGTTTTGAGCAGAGGACCGGAGTTAAAGCACTTATATAAAAGTATCACTCTGAGGCTAAGTTGAGCACTAGCTGTATGTGACAAAATTGGAAGACAGAAGATCAATTGGGATAATTTTTTTGTCCATTTCTTGATTTTCTAGTATTTCTTCTTTTGGATTTGTAATAGCATTTTTACACTAAACAAAAAAGAGTTTCAACTTGATATAAGCTAAAAATATGTTTATATTTAGCATTCATTTCATTTTTGTTTGCTGAAGTTTTACTTGTTGAACATAAAAATTGCATTCCATGTCTTCTTTTCACTTTGATTCCTTTGGTTTATATGTACAGACTATTAAATAACTATGATCTCAGATCTATTTTAGGTATAAGGGGATAGATCTCAGTTATACACAAAAAGAGTATAGTTCTGCTAGGGGGTGTTCACAAATATTTTACTTGTCTGATGAAAAGACAGACTAAAAGCCATTGCTTATTCTTTTCTCAATGCTTTTAATGGCCACGTGATTCCTGGAGTTGCAGTAGTCCTCTAACACCCTATGGATGAGGCACTGGAAAAACTGAGTCATGGATCATCCCTGATGCCATCTCTCAGTCACTGCTATTTTCTGAACTGCTAGCCCTGCGCTTCTAACAACATCCATTCATTCATTTAGCAAATATGTTATTGAGTACCTACAATGAGCTAGATACTAAATAATTTGTACAATTGTCCCTGGGGATTTCTAGGAAATTCATTCCCAAACCTCTACGGATACCAAATCGCAGGTGATCTTTTCTTATATAAAATGAAATAGTATTAGCATATAGTCTATGAAAATCCTCTATATACTTTAAATAATCTAGAGATAACTTACCATACCTAATACAGTACCTACAATGAGCTAGATACTAAGTACAAGTTGCTTAGTATCTAGCTCATTGTAGGTACTCACTTCATTTATTCAATTCAACATAGTACATGGCATGAGGCAAACTGTTTTGTTGGACTTTTGTGGATTTTTCTTTTTAAAAAATATTTTCAATCTGCGGTTGGGTTAAATCCACAGATGCGGAACCCACAGATTCAGAGGGAGAAACAACAGTTTACTATCTCACTTAATTCTCACAGTAAATCTGTATGATAGATATTACTTTAATCTCTATTTTAGAAATGTGAAATCTACCTCACAGAAATGTACAATAAATATTGCAAGATAATATAGCTAGTAAGCAGAAAAGCTAGAATTTGTGCCCTGGAAATTTGATTTAAATATCTGTTCTTCTAACTAAAAAATAACACTGCTTTTTACTGTATGAGGAAAAACAACCCTCTATTTTTCAAGCTACTGTTAATTGGATTTTCTGAAACATTCATGTAAAAGTAACCTTAACATATGAGTTTTTTTTCCCCCCTTTAGTGTTTCCTTTTAGGAGATCTCTATTTAATGTCATACAAAAAAAATAAAATAAAAAAGGAAAGAAAAAAAAACTCCTAAATGCCCAGAGTGTCAAACTTTTCTTCCAGTAGTATAAAATTCATTTTTTAAAAATTATTAATTTATAATTTCTTATTATGAAAATTGTAGAGACCGAATTTTTTCATAAGTTTTAGTATACAAGTGCAGAATGTGTTACATAAATATATGTGTGCCATGGTGGTTTGCTGCACTTATCAACCTGTCGTCTAGGTTTTAAGCCCTGCATGCATTAGCTATTCGCCCTGATGCTCTCCCTCCCCTCCCACCCCATGACAGGCCCTGCTGTGTGTTGCTCCCCTCCCTGTGTCCATTTGTTCTCATTGTTCAGCTCCCACTTATGAGTGAAAACATAGTGTTTGGTTTTCTGTTCTTGTGTTAGATTACTGAGAATGATGGTTTCCAGCTTAATCTATGTCCCTGCAAAGAACATGACCTCATTCATTTTTATGGCTGCATAACATTCCATGGTGTATATGTAGCATATTTTCTTTATCCAGTCTATCATTGATGGGCATTTGGGCCAGTACCATGTCTTTGCTATTGTAAATAGTGCTTCAATAAACATATGTGTGCGTGTATTTTTATAGTAGAATGACTTGTATTCCTTTGGGTTTATACCCTGTGGGTTTATATAATGAGATTGTGGGGTCCAGTGACATTTCTGCCTCTAGGTCTTCAAGGAATCGCCGCACTGTCTTCCACAATGGTTGAACTAATTTACATTCCCACCAACAGTGTAAAAGCCTGCCTATATTCCTCAGCATCAGTTGTTTCTTGATTTCTCAATAAACACCATTCTGGCTGGCATGAGATGGTATCTCATTGTGGATTCGATTTGCATTTTTTCTTTTTAGTGGCAATGTTTGTTGTTTTCCTGTTGAGTTATTTGAGTTCTTGGTATATTCTGGATATTAAGCCCCTGTTAGATGAATAGTTTACAAATATTTTCTTACATTCAACAGGTTGTTTCTTCATTCTATTGATTGT
>CAUYUD010017523.1:0-11200 GCA_963575295.1 Alouatta caraya | reverse complement strand
CCCAGCTACTCGGGAGGCTGAGGCAGGAGAATTGCTTGAACCCAGGAGGCGGAGGTTGCGGTGAGCCGAGATCGCGCCATTGCACTCCAGCCTGGGTAACAAGAGCGAAACTCCGTCTCAAAAAAAAAAAAAAAAAAGACAAAAATAAAATAGAAAAAGAGAAAAGGTCAGGACTAGATGGCTTTATGATTGAATTCTCCCAAACATTCAAAGAATAAGTAATATCAATACCAATAGTTCTTAATCTCTTCCATAAATATTGAAGTAGAGGTAATACTTTCAACTTATTATATGAGACGAACATCACTCTAAATAGTGATGTTTTAAAGCCAAACAAACATACTAAAGCCAAACAAAGATATCATGGGGGAAAAAAAAACCCAAAAAACAAACTACAGGTCAATATCTCTGATGTACATAGATGTAAAATCTGAATTAAATCGCACATCAAAAAGGCTATACAACATGACTAGGTGAGATTTATTGCTGGGATGCAAGGTTGTTTTAACATACACAAGTCAATCAGTGTGGCACACCATGTTAATAGAATGAAACCACATGATTGCCTTAATATATGCAGAAAAAGCATTTGATAAAGTTCAACATCCGTTTGTGATAAAACCTTTAATCAAATAGGTATAGAAGTAAATGTCTGTAGCACAATAAAGGCCACTTATGAAAAGCCCACAGCTAACATACTCAATGGGGAAAGACTGCAAGTATTTCCTCTAAGATCTGATACAAGGTAAGGCTGCCTACTCTCACCACTTCTACTCAGCATAGTAAAGAAGTACTAGCAAGATCAAACAGATAAGAAAAAGAAATAACAATCATCTAAACTGGAAGAAAATAAATTGTCTCTGTTTGCAGATGATATAATCTCATATGTAGAAAACCCTAAATCCTCCAAAAAATAAGTGTTACAACTAACGAACACATTTAATAAAGTTTCAGCATTAAAAAATCAACCTAAAAATATCAATTGTAGGCTGGGCGTGGTGGCTCACGTCTGTAATCCCAGCACTTTGGGAGGCCATGGCAGGTGGATCACCTGCCATCAGGAGTTCGAGACTAGTCTGGCTAACATGATGAAATGCCATCTCTACTAAAAATACAAAAATTAGCCAGGTGTAGTGGCACATACCTGTAATCCCAGCTACTTGGGAGGCTAAGGCAGGAGAATCACTTGAACCCAGGAGGTGAAGGTTGCAGTGAGCCAAGAGCATGCCACTGTACTCCAGCCTGGAGACAAAATGAGACTCCATCTCAAAAAAAAAAAAAAAAAATCAGTTGTATTTATTTAAATCAGTTATAATTTATCCAAAAAGGAAGTCAAGAAAACAATCCCATTTACATTAGCATGAAAAGAATAAAATACTTTATAATAAATTTAACCAAGGGAGTGAAAAAATCTGTATGCTGAAAATTATAAAACATTAATTAAAGAAATTGAAGAAGACACAAATAAATAGATATGCCATATTTATGGAGTAGAATAATTATTATAAAAATATTCATTCTACTCAGTGACATATAGATTCAACACCTTCCCCATCAAAATTCCAATGTCATTTTCACAGAAATAGAAAAGATTTTTTAAATTTATATGGAACCACAAAAGACCCCAAATAGCCAAAGTAATCTTGAGAAAATAAAGCAAAGCTGGAGACATCACATTATCTGCTTTCAAATTGTATTACATGGCAATAATAAGCAAAACAATATGATTGTGGTACAAATAGACCAATCTGTTCATGAATGTCAATAGCAGTTCTACTCATAATTACTCCAAACTGAAAAAAAAAAATTAAATGTCCTTTAATAGATCAATGAAAAAACTCAACATTTGTAATTATCAAGGAAATACAAGATGAAACCACAATGAGATAATCATCTCACCCCTGTGAGGATGACTATTATCAAAGAGATATAAGATAAATTTTAGTAAGAGTGTAGATAATAAAACCTTTGTACACTGTTCTTGGGAATGTAAATTTATAAAATCATTATGGAAAATAGTGTGGCGTTCTCTTGAAAAAATAAAAATAAAACTACCATATAATTTAGTAATCTTTTTTCTATTTACATATCCAAAGGAAATGAAACCAGTTCCTCTTAGAGATATCAGCATTCCCATGTTCATTGAAGCGTAATTCGTAATAGCCAACATATGTAAACAATCTATGTGCCTGTCAATGGATGAATGGATAAAGAAATTGTGGTATACATACAATAGAATATTATTCAGCCCTAAAAAAGAGGAGATTCTACCATTTGTGACAACATAGATAAACCTAGAAGACATTAGGCTAAGTGAGGCAAGGCAGACACAAAAAGAAAAACACTGCATGATCTCATTTATATGTGGAATTCATAAAAGTTGAAAACATAGAAATAAGGAATAGAATGGTAGTTACCAATGGAGAGGGGAGACGTGGGAGATATTGGTCAAAGGGTATAAAGTTATATAATATGCATAAATCTAGAGATCTAATGTACAGTGTGGCAACTGTAGTTAATAATATTGTAGTTTGTACTGGAAATTAGCTAAGAGAGTAAATTTCTGGTGCTTTTTACAACACACCCACAAAAAGGTGACTGTGTGATAAGATGGATATACTAATTTGCTTGACTGTAGTAATCATTTCACTATGTTTATGTATTTCAAAACATTGTATTGTACACCTTAAATTGATACAATAAAAACAAAAAAACAGGGTTTTCAAAAATTATGTTGACATAATCAGGCATCTACAAGTTAAGGCAAACCTTGATATGAAATTCATGCCATATAAAAACATAATACAAAATGGACCACAGAGCTAAATGTAAAATATAAAACTGTGTATAATGCTTTTAGAAAAAAACTTGAAAAAATCTTCATGACCTTTATTAGGAAAATACTGCTTAGCTACGACATCAAAAGCATAATTTGTAAAAGAGTATAAATTGGACTTGATCAAACATTTACGAATTTGCTCTGTGACTCTACTAAGATACTCAAAAGATAAACTACAGCTTGAGAAAAGATATTTTCAAGTCACGTATATCCAACAAATGATTTACAGCGTATAATAGGGAACTCTCAAAACTCCATAAAAATAAAGTAAAAAAAAAAAAAAGCTCTAATTTTAAAATGGGCAAGGAGTTTGATTGAACTTCAATAAAAAGGACAAAGGGGTAGTAAAAAAGCACATGAAAAGGTGTTTAGCATTGACTATTAGGAAAATACTAATTAAAACCACTGTGAGAAACCACTATACATTTCTTCAGATATTTAAAAAAAATGCTTGCATAATACCAAGTGCCAGTAAAGATGAGGATGAAATGAAAACCTAATACATTATTGGAGGAGTGAAAAAAAAAAGGTTCCTCCATTATGAAAATAGTTTGGCAGTGACATGGTTTGGCTTTGTGTCCTCACCCAAATCTCATCTCAAATTGTAATCCCCTTATATCAGAGGAGAGGTCTGGTGGGAGGTGATTGAATTATGGAAGATAGATTTACCTCATGTTGTTCTCATGAGTGAGTGAGTTGTCAGGATATCTGAGGGTTTAAAAGTGTATGGCACTTCCCCCCTTGCTCTCTCTCTCCCTCCTGCTCTGCCTTGGTGAGATGCGCTTGCTTCCTCTTTGCTTTCTGCCATGATTGTTAAGTTTTCTGAGGCTTCCTGTTCATGCTTCCTGTTAAGCCTGTGGAATGGTGAGTCAATTAAACCTCCTTTCTTCATAAATTACCCAGTCTCAGGTAGTTCTTATTACAGTATGAAAACAAACTGATTCAGAAATTTTGTACTAGGAGTGTGGCACTGCTATAAAGATACTAGACAATGTGGAAATGACTTTGGAACTGGGTAAGGTAATGGGCAGAGGACAGAAGAGTTTGGAGGGCTCGGAAGAATACAAAAAGGTATGGGATAGTTTAGAACTTCCTAGAGACTTGCTGATGGTTTTGACCAAAATGTTGATAGTGAATATGGACAATGAAGTCCAGGCTGAAGTAATCTCAGAAGAAGATATGGAACTTATTGGGAACTGAAGTAAAGGTCACTCATGCTGTGCATTAGCAAAGAGACTGGTGGAATTTTGCCCCTGCCCTAGATAATGGTGAAAATTTCAACTTGAGAGAGATGATTTAGGTATCTGGTGGAGGAAATTGATAAGCAGCAATGTGTTCAAGATGTGTTTGGACTTTGGACTTGGACTTTTGAGTTAATGTTGGAATGAGTTGAGACTTTGGGGGCCTGTTGAGAAGGCAATATTGGCTTTAAAATGTGAAAATGACATGAGATTTGGAAGGGGCCAGGGATAGAATAGAATGGTTTGGCTTTGTGTTCCCACCCAAATCTCATCTCAAATTGTAATCCCCATCTGTCAGAGGAGGGGCTGGTGGGAGGTGATTGGATCATGGGGAGGGACTTCCCCCATGCTGTTCTTATAATAATGAGTGAGTTCTCATGAGATCTGACTGTTGAAAAGTGTGTGGAACTTCTCCCCTTGCACTCTCTCGCTTTCTTTTGCTCTGCTATGGCAAGACATGCTTGCTTTCCTTTCACCTTCCACAATGAAAGTTTCCTGAGGCCTTCCAGTCAGCTTCATGTTATGCCTGCAGAACCTCTTTTCTTTATACATTACCCAGTCTCAGGTAGTTCCTTATAGCAGTATGAGAATGGACAAACACAGGAAATTTCTTATTAAATTAAATGCACATTTATCATATCATTCAGTGATTTCTTTCCTGGGTATTTACCCCCCAAAAATGAAAGCTTATGTTTACCAAAGAATCTGTTCATGAATGTTAATAGCAGCTCTACTCATAACTGCTCCAAATTGGAAAAAAAAATTAAATGTCTTTTAATAGATGAACAAACAAACTCTGGTACATCCAAAGAACAAAATGTTACTCAGGAATAAAAAGGAACCAACTATTAATGCATGCAGTGTGGAAGCATCTCAAAGGCATTACCCTTAATAAGGGAACCCAACTTAAAAGCTATCATACTATATGATTTCATACATAACATTCTCAAAAGGCAGAGCAATAGTGATAGGGAGCACATCAATATTTGCCAGAGATTAAAGGTAGAGGGAGATATGACTATAAAGGTAGAACAAGAGGGAGGTTTTTGGGGTGATGGAACTATTTTTTATCCTGATTGTGACAGGTGGTTACACAGACACATGCCTTAAAAGTCAAAGAATTGCTCAAAAAGATTGATTTTACTCTATGATAATTTTAAAAATAAAATTTAAAATACAATGAATTGCATTTAAAAGCAGCATTTAATTTATAAACTATCTATTTTAAAATGTTTTATACCATTAGCACACAAGCCCGTGTTTATTTCTGGAGTTCTGTTACTTCTGCTTCAAAAATGAGGACATAATGATGGGCAACAACTTTTGTTGAAAGTTTACCATTCGCACACAAACTCCTTTATAAGAACGAATTCAATAGTACCCACCTTCAAACAACTCATATTTTCTTTCTTTCTTTCTCTTTTTTTTTTTTTTTTTTTTTTTTTTTTTGCTACTTTGTGGTCCACCACTCTCTAAGGTAATGAAAGTAACATATTTGGCAGTAGTGAGCATTATTGAGCATTCAGTAAATAACTATGTTTATCATTTGGCTTTGCTTGGGTGGTGGGAGCTAAATTTGGGTATTTAGCACCATATGTCTTCAAGCTTAGCCCTTATCTACTTTTAAGACTGTGTTAGGTTTAAATGACTAATATCACTAAGGATCTGAAATAGATGTAGTTTTTTATTAAAAAAACGTATTATGGAATCCTTACAGTTTGGCTGAATAAACACAAGTACAGAAGGAAAGTTGATTTGGGAGTAAATTAACAAGAGTTATTATTTTGTGAAAATGTTATATCTTATAGGTCACAAAATACAATTGCAATAGTTTAAACAATGAGTAAATGACTTATGTGTGATCGTAAGTTTTGATAAAATTATTTAGCAGTATGATTCAAAATCCTTCACATTTGAATGTTGTTTCATGGTGACAAGGACAATAAGTTTTTCAAAATAAGTATAAAATTTCTTGTAAATTTTTTCAACCAACCTCTTAATACTTTGGAAATCAAATTGTTCATCTTTGAATAATCTCTGATGGCACCATCATTACAGAATTTCTCGTTTTATCTGGTCAATCTATGCCATATCCTCATTAGTAAAGGCAATTCGATTTGAGCAGTCCTCTATCATCAGTCTCGTTAACTTCATAAAATCTTGCATTGATCACGAGTCAAGCTCAACCCCAGCAAATACTCTTTGTTCTCAAGGATTCTCTAGGGTTTTGGTTGGCTCAACATCCAGGGGCTACTTTCTGTTTTCTAACACTAGACTAGGCTAGACTCTGGGTTTTCTTCTCTAGTACATGAGTTTTCTCCAAAATTTTAGTTTTTCCATGCACCATCTAAAAAATCTCAAACCAAAATCCCTTCCTCTACATATCTCTGCTTCTTGCAAATTTCCCTGTATATTTCACTCTTGACAATCAAGATGTGGGACCTCAACCTTACAGATCTTTAAAAAAAGAGGGCACTTCAGAGCTCAATAGCTACAAACCTCAAATACTAAAGTCAAGATTCTGCCAAAAGTGACCAATCATTTTGTTTTACTGGAACTCCCCAAATTTTAACACTGGAATTACTGCATCCCAGGAAACTCACCAGTTTGGGGCAAATTAGGACAGATAGTCATCCTAGACGGATCCCTACATTTTCTAAAACTGAGCGCGCGCGCGCACACACACACACACGCACACACACACGTATATATTTGTATACGCAGGGTTTTGCTATGTTGCCTAGGCTGGTTTTATATTTCTGGGCTCAAGCAATATGCACACCTCAGCCTCCCAAAGTGCTGGGATTATAGGCATAAGCAACTACACCCAGTCTAAACTTTTCTGTATCTGTTCAAGTTTTACTTTCAAAATTAGAGATAATCTTCTTGTCCATTGTCATAAAGCTATTCATAGAGAAAAATGCAAATAACCAAATGAGCTGACTTATATATTTACACTAAATTATGCAGTAAAAATATCTATCCTGTAACTGTAAATATATGTAAGAGTATGAAAGAAAATGAATAAATCAAATATCTAATAAATCAATCTACTTTCCTCTTCAGATGTAAGTAGATATATGAACTGTACTAACTCTGCTCATTAGAGTAGTTCAAGATGCTTAATCCACGGGGGTCCAGTTCAGACACAAATCCAATATTCAAGAGAGCCAAGTGAGAGGTGGAAAGCATAGAAATAGGAGACTCTGAGCAGGCTAAGAATAAGCAAGTTATCAAACACGTGGGATATGAAGATATTAGAAATGGGATCCAGGTTTCATCTCATCTGAAGAGATGAGTAAGCAGAAAAAGGGGATGGGAAGGACTATGATTATGTGGTCAGGAGCAAAATGTTTTACCCTGGACACTGTCCGATCTAAATCCCAGCTTTTCTGCACACTAGCATTGTGATTCAGAGAAGGCATTTTACCTTTGTTGTCTTACTTGTAAAAGTAGTGGTAGTGCTCATTTTACAGAAATACTGTGAGGATTAAATAAACTAATACAAATGAAGTATGTAACAGAGTGCTTGACACATAATAAGCACTCGAATGGAACTTAGGTATTAGGTATTATTATATTATTTTCTTTCTTCATATCAACACTCTGACATCCTTATTATTCTAATTTGTAGTAAATATTTGTTGTATTACAATTTCTTATCTGAAAGTTAACATTGTCTTTTTTATTTGCTTAGTTATTTTTTAATCACTACCCAGCCCTAAACTCTCCAATAAAACTATAAAATACCTTTACTATGGCCAATGAGATATATTTTATTTTTACATTATTTTGGAATCATACTTTGTAACACTGTCTTCTTCTTCCAGTTTTAATTAGTTATTCTGTAGACCTGCACAGCTGTGGTTCTCAGAATGTGTCTACACTATTATCTTGGAATGATATCTTTCTTTCCTGTGTTTGACCTCTGTTTCTTGGATGTTACTTACCTCTTCTACTTTCTTGGTTCAATCCTGTGTTTTGCATATCTCTCATCACTTTCTGAGAGTGTATGGGAAAGTCAGTTTTCTAAGAGCTCACATATTGGAAAATATATTTATTCTATACCTACACTTAGTGTATAATTTTAGTGAGTATAGAGTGTATTGGAAATCATGTTTTCCCAGGATTTTAAACTTGTTTAAATCTTGCCTTCTACTTTTCATTGTTAAAGTTTAGAAATTGATGCTATTCTGATTCTAACTTTTTTCTTTTCAGAAGGTTTTAAAAATTACTTCATCAATGTTTCTCTGAAGTTGATAGTGCACATATTTTTTTCTCCATTTGTTATGGTGGCGACAATGGACTCTTTCAATCAGGACACTCTTGAATTTCAGATTTGACAAATTTTCTTGAATTATTTCTTTCATGATTTCTTTCCCTCTGTTTTCACTGTCCTCTCTTACTGGTACTTCCATTTGTTAGCTATTGAATATTCAATAGAAATTATCTAATTTTATTGGCTCTTTTTTCAAGCCCATATCCTTGTTTTCTTTCTTTGCTTTTTGTAATAATTCCTTCATTCTACCATTGAACTTTTTTATTTTTTGTATTACTTTTTTATGTTTTTAATATATGAGAACACTTTTATATTCTTAGAATGTTCCTTACTGGCCAGGCACAGTGGCTCACACTTGTAATCCCAGCACTTTGGGAGGCCGAGGCAGGAAGATCACCTGAAGTCAGGAGTTCAAGATCAGCCTGGCCAACATGGTGAAACCCTTTCTCTACTAAAAATACAAAAATTAGCCAAGCATGGTGGTGGGCGTCTGTAATCCCAGCTACTCAGGAGGCTAAAGCAGGGAGAATTGCTTGAACTCGGGAGGTGGTGGTTGCAGTAAGCTGAGACTGCGCCACTGCACTCCAGCCTGGGTGACAGAGCAAGGATCCGTCTCAAAAAAAAAAAAAAAAAGATAAAGAAAAAAAAAAGTTCCTTACTTATAGTAGCCTGTCCTTGTTTTATGAAAGCAGTATCTTCTTCTCTTAATTCTTCTAGGATACTAAGATATACACACACACACACACACACAAACATAGGCACACATGTTTTTGTTTAGTTCTCTGTTTTCATATTCCATTTATTTATTTTTGGTTTGTTTTGATATGTTGGAGATCTGTTTTATAATGCTGGCAAACTCTGGCTGTATGTTTAGATTTTGAATGAGGCATAAAAAAGGTGATTGAAAGCCCTGTGTACATGGGTGAATTTAGTGGGACTCACTGTATGTTGGATGGTCTGGAATTTGACTATTACATTAGAGGTCCTACTATATTAGTGTCTGTCAATTTTCTCTTTTGAGTGTGATATGTTTCTCTAAAAAAAATGCTACTGATCTTTGCCTGGGATTTGTAAGAATATCTGCTATTCTTCTGAAAGCTGAACAGGGAGAGAATACTAAGAAATTCTCAGCATCTGGGATACAGCTTTTAACTTTATCCACTTTTATGCCTAAATCCAAACGTTTTGTAATTTAACCTCAATGGAGGAACAAACTTTCGGTCTTCTGTTGAATTGGGAAATGGATCTAAGTTTCTAAATACTTCCTTACAAACTATCAACCTATCCTCTTTATTTTCAACTAAATATTACACTTTACCTTTCAGAGGTACTGGTGCCTCCAACTCCTAGATCTTTCTGGTGTTCAGCAATAGATACTGAATTCGGTGGTTTCCCCAGATAAGTTAGATTTTAGCTTTCTTTTCTTTTCTAATTCAGTTACATACATGCATCTGCTTTCTATTCAAACATTTTTTTGATATGTTTTATCTGTTGTAGTCTCCTTTTCTGTCCTTTTTGTTTATGTGGGGCCTTAATTAACCTCTTCCTTTACTGTCATCTTACTGTTCTTTCTGGAATAATCAGAGGTAATATTTTGTGCTCAAAAAATTATGTGCCATGTTCAACTAGACATCTTCACAATAAATATCTCATCTCTTTTGCCTCTTTCCTCGGATTCTACTGTGAATCTTATTCTTCCCCCTTTCCTCACCACTAGCCTCTCTATTTCTAGCAAAAGCCTCCTTTTTCTATCTTCCACAGTGCTTGGAAAAATGATCTTTATAAAATCAAATTCTGAACACATTAATGCCCTGTGTAAAACCCTTGAGTACACTAGTAGTGGGAACATATGAATTATTTCATGACTCTGAGCCCCTAGATGTTTTCCTCATGACTTCTTCAAGCCCTGTCCCATTCATACTGGTATTCTTTTTTTTTTTTGGAGACAGAGTTTCGCTCTTGTTGCCCAGGCTGGAGTGCAATGGCGCGATCTTGGCTCACCACAACCTCTACCTCCTGGGTTCAAGCAATTCTCCTGCCTCAGCCTCCCGAGTAGCTGGGACTACAGACACGTGCCACCATGCCCAGCTAATTTTTGTATTTTTAGTAGAGACGGGGTTTCACCATGTTGACCAGGATGGTCTCGATCTCTTGACATTGTGATCCACCCGTCTCGGCCTCCCAAAGTGCTGGGATTACAGGCGTGAGCCACCGCACCCGGTGCAATTTTGTATTTTCATAGTCATATCTTTTTAAAGGTATCAGTGATTTCACTTGTGGTCAGGAAGTATGTGCCTTAAATCCTCTAAACCCAAAGTTTGGAGGGCTATATTATTTAATAAGTTATTTGGGACAGACTTGTTGCCTTTTTCTTTTAACTTGAGGGAGAAAGACTATGATCCTGAAAAATTTCTTCTCATAAAATGGCCTAATGTATATGAGTCTAGGGCTTCTGGGGAGGGAACCTCTGTCATGCATTCTGTCCCAGGATGTCAAAACCATAAGGATCAGGGTCCCCTGATATAAGATCACTGAAAAGATATGTTCTCTTATATATTATTTTAAAAATTTTTCTGGTGCCACCAAAGAATGACACTAATTTCTAACCAACTTTCTATTTATAGCATCATATAAAGATATTGTAAGGCTTTGCCTATTTTGCCATTGGTTTTCTTTGTAATATAGGTTGAGAGGGAGACATGTTTGAATACTTTTGTATGTAAATATCTCCCAGTCTTTTTCTATCTCTTAGTGGTCTATATTTATTAAGAATTGCCTTAAAAAACTGTTCACTAATGAACTTTGCATATTATTGAACACTCACAGGGTAATATCAATTTG
>CAUYUD010017521.1:0-12326 GCA_963575295.1 Alouatta caraya | reverse complement strand
CTCGGGAGGCTGAGGCAGGAGAACTGCTTGAACCCAGGAGGCGGAGGTTGCGGTGAGCCGAGATCGCGCCATTGCACTCCAGCCTGGGTAACAAGAGCGAAACTCCGTCTCAAAAAAAAAAAAAAAAAAAAAAAAAATATTTAGCCAGGCGACTTTGGAGGGTGAGGTGGGAGAATTGCTTGATCTCCGAAGGTCAAAGGCTGCAGTGAGCTATGATTGCCGCTCCACTCCAGCCTGGGCGACAGAGCAAGACCCTGTCTCAGGAAAAAAGTTATTCCGAGCCAGGCCCCAGGAGTTTCTAGCTCTTCCCTACAACTGGCCACCATGCGTCTCTCGCAGGTTTTGGGACCCTGGCCCAGCCGCGGACCCCCTGACTGACCTGCGCTACGTGTGGGGTGGCTTCGTGTACCTGCAGGATCTGGTGGAGCGCGCAGCGGTGCACGTGCTCAGCGGCGCCACCCCCCGGGCTGGCCTCTACCTGCAGCAGATGCCCTACCCGTGCTACGTGGACGACGTGTGAGCTCTGGCACCTCTCCCTACTCTATGCCGCAGCGGGAAGGCCCCGGGTGTGGGGGTGGGCCCGGGCTCTGTTGGGAGTATTTGCACAGTCCAGACTGCCACCTTTGTGGCTTTGCAGCACTCCACGTGACCTGCTTTGGCAGGAGGAGCAGGGGTCTCTAATGGCCTGAGGTCTCCCGGTGCAGGGAGAGCCTGGGCCTGCGCTGATGCCTGGGAGCCCGAGGCTGGCTGGATCAGGGTCCGAGGAACAGGGAGGCCAGTCTTCCCACCTTGAGATCCCCGGACCCGAACCCGTCGTGCCAGATGGTGGGAGAGGGCTCTGCGCAGGGTTTCCGGCCTCCACCCCAGCCATCCCCACCCCAGGTTCCTGCGCGTGCTGAGCCGGTCACTGCCGCTCTTCCTGACGCTGGCCTGGATCTACTCCGTAACGCTGACGGTGAAGGCCGTGGTGCGGGAGAAGGAGACGCGGCTGCGGGACACCATGCGCGCCATGGGGCTCAGCCGTGCGGTGCTCTGGCTGGGCTGGTTCCTCAGCTGCCTCGGGCCCTTCCTGCTCAGCGCTGCGCTGCTGGTTCTGGTGCTCAAGGTGGGCGCGCCTCGGCCGGCCCAGCCGCAGAATATGGGTGCGCGGAGGGAGGCAGGCAGGGGCAGCCCAGTGTGGGTGCGCGCCCCTGGGCCAATCCAGGAGCCGGACCCGGATCTCCCGTCGCCTCCCACAGCTGGGGGACATCCTCCCCTACAGCGACCCGGGCGTGGTCTTCCTGTTCTTGGCGGCCTTCGCGGTGGCCACGGTGGTCCAGAGCTTCCTGCTCAGCGCCTTTTTCTCCCGCGCCAACCTGGCTGCGGCCTGCGGCGGCCTGGCCTACTTCTCCCTGTACCTGCCCTACGTGCTGTGCGTGGCGTGGCGGGACCGGCTGCCCGCGGGGGGCCGCGTGGCCGCGGTGAGAGCCGGGATCCGGCATGGGTTGGGGATGCCCCCCCACCCTTGGCCGCTCACTGACTGTCACTTCCCCACAGAGCCTGCTGTCGCCTGTGGCCTTCGGCTTCGGCTGCGAGAGCCTGGCGCTGCTGGAGGAGCAGGGTGAGGGTGCACAGTGGCACAACGCGGGCACCCGGCCCACGGTAGATGTCTTCAGCCTGGTCCAGGTCTCAGGCCTTCTGCTGCTGGACGCGGCGCTCTACGGCCTCGTCACCTGGTACCTGGAAGCTGTGTGTCCAGGTGCGACGCACCTGCTGGGCCGGCTGGGGGCGTGGCTTCCAGGTCATTGGGAGGCTGGGCTAGGGGCGTGGCCTCAGGTCATTCGGGAGGCTGGGCTAGGGGCGTGGCCTCCAGGCCATTCGGGAGGCTGGGCTATGGGTGTGGCCTCCAGGTCATTGGGAGGCTGGGCTAGGGGCGTGGCCTCCAGGCCATTCGGGAGGCTGGGCTAGGGCGTGGCCTCCAGGCCATTCGGGAGGCTGGGCTAGGGGCGTGGTCTCAGGTCATTCGGGAGGCTGGGCTAGGGGCGTGGCCTCAGGTCATTCGGGAGGCTGGGCTTGGGTCGTGGCCTCCAGGCCTTCTGGTACCAGGATGCTTATTTCCTTGGCGAGAAGGCGGAGGGGGGTGTTCCTGGCACACGCTGCAGATGGCTGCATTGGAGGGGCGGAGCCTGAAACAGGTGGGCGGGGTTTCTTGGCCGCCGCATACCTGTACGCCCTGATTGCAGGTGTTTGGCCAGAAGCTGGCACAGTCGCTGGGCGCTGTGGCTCACGCTTGTAATCCCAGCAATTTGGGAGGCCGAGGCGGGAGGATCACTTGAGCCCAGGAGTTTTGAGACCAGGCTGGGCAACATAGTGAGACCCCCATCTTTACAAAAAGTTGGCTGGGCATGGTGGCATGCGCCTGTAATCCCAGCTAGCCTGTAATCTCAGCTACCCGGGAGAATGGGATTGGGTGAATCACTTGAGCCCAGGAGGTCGAGGCTGCAGTGAGCTGTGGTGGCAGGCACATGCAGTCTCGGCTACTCGGGAGGCTGAGCCAGGAGAATCGCTTGAACCCAGAAGGTGGAGGTTTCAGTGAGCTGAGATTG
Source organism: Alouatta caraya (assembly GCA_963575295.1). NCBI lineage: Eukaryota > Metazoa > Chordata > Mammalia > Primates > Atelidae > Alouatta > Alouatta caraya. The sequence continues at coordinate 9,741 of CAUYUD010017521.1, read as the reverse complement.
CGCCTCTGTATTCCAGCCTGGGTGACAGAGCAAGACTCTGTCTCAAAAAAAAAAAAAAAAAAACACGTGGTACACTCCAGGGGGCTCTGCAATAACCATTGCCACTCCCCCAGGCCAGTATGGGATCCCTGAACCATGGAACTTTCCCTTTCGGAGGAGCTACTGGTGTGGACCTCGGCACCCCAAGAGTCCAGCTCCTTGCCCCACCCTGCTGGACCCAAAGGGTGAGGGCCCCACAAGGCTTAATAGCTGATTGCCCACTTAGATGCCCAGTTTCACCCCAAAATGAGATTCCACAGATGCCAATGACCGGGATACCCAACCCTCACCCCTGCCCTGAACACACTGCAGTCCCTAAGCTCCCCCAACTTTTAAATGCCCTGGCCCAGCCGGGCATGGTGGCTCATGCCTGTAATCCCAGCACTTTGGGAGGCCAAGGCAGGTGGATTACAGGGTCAGGAGTTCAAGACCAGGCTGGTCAAAATGATGAAACCCTGTCTCTACTAACAATACCAAAATCAGCCAGGCACGGGGGCAGGAGCCTGTCATCCCAGCTACTCGGGAGGCTGAGGCAGGAGAATCACTTGAACCCGGGCAGCAGAGGTTGCAGGGAGTGAATATCAAACCACTGCACTCCAGCCTGGGCGACAGAGCGAGACTCTGTCTCAGAAAAAAAAGCCCAGGCCCAGCAGGACCCTGATTCCACAGCCCAGCTCTAAGGGACTTGCAGGTCCCGGGACCCCCATGACCTCCATGGCTGAGTCCACCTGTCTCGGCAGTGCTGGTGGAGGAGGCGCCGCCCGGCCTGAGTCCTGGGGTCTCTGTTCGCGGCCTGGAGAAGCGGTTTCCTGGCAGCCCACAGCCTGCCCTACGGGGGCTCAGCCTGGACTTCTACCAGACCCACATCACCGCCTTCCTGGGCCACAATGGGGCTGGCAAGACCACCACGCTGTGAGCCCCCGACCACTCCCTCCCTTCCCTTAGGACTCGGCTTCCCTGGCCCTTCAGTGGGAAGGGGGTCAGAAGATTCCTATATGTAGAATGGGGTGAGGTCCCCAGTGTATGATGGGTACACAGGCAGGCCACCAGTGTTTGAGCCTCAGTTTCCCTCCTCTGTAAAATGAAGATACATAATCCCAGCACTCTGGGAGGCTGAAGTGGGGGATCCATTGAGCTGAGGGTTTGAGACCAGACTGGGTAACATGGCAAAAGCCTGTCTCTACGAAAATTACAAACATTAGCCAGATGTGGTGGTGCACACCTGTAGTCCCAGCTACTTGCAGCAGGACGACTGGCTGAACTTGGGGGGCGGAGGCTACCGTGAGCAGCGATGGCGTCGCCATACTCGCCTGGGCAACAGAGTGAGACCCCATGTCAAATAAATAGGCCGGGCATGGTGGCTCACGCCTGTAATCCCAGCACTTCGGGAGGCCGAGGCGGGAGGATCGCCTGAGGTCAGGAGTTCGAGACCAGCCTGGCCAACGTGGCGAAACCCCATCTCTACTAAAAACACAAAAATTAGCCGAGCATGACGGTGTGTGCCTATAATCCCAGCTACTGAGGAGGCTGAGGCAGGAGGATCGCTTGAACCCGAGAGGCGAAGGTTGCAGTGAGCCGAGATTGTGCCACTGCACTCCAGCCTGGGTGACAGAGCAAGACTTTATCTCAAAAAAGTAAATAAAAGCAAATGAATAAAAATGAGGCTATCACAGGGCTTTGGATGTGGCATTTAGTAGGTGCTCTGTAACTGCTGGTGCGCTCTCTGAAGGGGGCTGCTCTGAGACCCCTGTACCTACAGGTCCATCCTAAGTGGTCTCTTCCCACCCAGCGACGGCTCTGCCTTCATCCTGGGCCACGACGTCCGCTCCAGCATGGCCGCCATCCGGCCCCACCTGGGCGTCTGTCCCCAGTACAACGTGCTGTTTGACATGTGCGTCTCGACAGGCCCGGAGTGCCGCGGTGGGAAGGGTCCGGGCGCCCTCTGGGAGGCTGCCTGCCACGGGAGTCACTCTGCTCTGTACACTGGCCGCAGGCTGACGGTGGATGAGCACATCTGGTTCTACGGGCGGCTGAAAGGTCTGAGTGCCACTGCGGTGGGCCCCGAGCAGGACCGTCTGCTGCAGGACGTGGGGCTGGTCCCCAAGCGGGGTGTGCAGACTCGCCATCTCTCTGGTGAGCCCATCTCCTGGGGATGCCACCTCACAGGGAGGCGGACTGGGGATTCATCCCCAAGGCAGGGGGAAGCCGGGTACTGAGGTCCATATAGGTGGACGGCCCTGCCGAAGGCTGGGTGTGACACACTGAGGTCCCCTCCGCATCTCCCCCAGGTGGGATGCAACGGAAGCTGTCGGTGGCCATCGCCTTTGTGGGCGGCTCCCAAGTTGTTATCCTGGACGAACCAACAGCGGGCGTGGATCCTGCTTCCCGCCGTGGCATTTGGGAGCTGCTGCTCAAATACCGAGAAGGTAAGAGCTGGGCATTCTGCTTGAGGGGCCAGAAGAGGTTTCTGACAAGGAGGTGTTGGGGATGGGGTTTTGAGGGATGAGTAGGAGTTTGATACATGTGGACCCCACTTCCTGCTATGGCATTTAGGGGCTCCTGCTCAAATACTGAGACAGTAAGAGTTGGGGATAGCCAGGAGGTTCCCCTGGATTCTGCTTGAGGGGCCAGAAAAGGTTTCTGACAAGGAGGTACCGGGGATGAGGTTTTGAGGGATGCGTAGGAGTTTGCTTCCTGGGGCAGATGACTCCTGGCAGAGGCCCCAGCTCAAGCAAAGACCCAGTGGCCTGCTGGTACTTGCGGGTTGGTCCCCCGTGCCTAGGTCGCACACTGATACTTTCCACCCACCACCTGGATGAGGCGGAGCTGCTGGGAGACCGTGTGGCCGTGGTGGCGGGGGGCCGCTTGTGCTGCTGCGGGTCCCCACTCTTCCTGCGCCATCACCTGGGTTCCGGCTACTACCTGACGCTGGTGAAGGCCCGCCCACCCCTGACCACCAGTGAGAAGGTGGGAACCGGCCTTCTCCTAACCCCCGACCCCCGACCCCCGACCCCAGGGCTCTGTTCAGCCCTGAAGGCCAAGCCACCTGGTGCCCCTCTGCCCGCAGGCTGACACTGACGTGGAGGGCAACGTGGACCCTGGGCAGGAAAAGAAGAGCAGCAGCCAGGGCAGCAGAGTCGGTGAGGACCGGGGCAGGAGACCCAGAGCGAGTGGGCAGTGGGGCCGCGGTGGCTTCACTCAGGAGAGAAGGGCTTGAGAACCTGACCGTGGCCCCATCCCTGGGCTCAGCCTGAACCATGAGATGAAGTCGAACGCTGACCCCTAGCTTTCGCCCAAACGGGGCTGAACCCAGAGACAAACCTACCCCTGACTCCAACCCTAGGTCAAGCACCGCCCTCAAGTTCTTTGTTTTTGAGTCTTGCTCTGTCGCCCAGCCTGGAGGGCTCACTGCAACCTCTGCCTCCTGGGTTCGAGCGTTTCTCCTGCCTCAGCCTCCTGAGTAGCTGGGACCACAGGTGCAGGCCACCATGCGTGGATAATTTTCAAATTTTAAGTAGAGACCGGGTTTCACCATGTTGGCCAGGCTGATCTCCAATTCCTGACCTCAGGTAATCCACCTGCCTCGGTCTCCCAAAGTGCTGGGATTACAGGCGTGAGCCACCGCGCCCGGCCTTTTTTGTTTGTTTGAGACGGAGCCTCACTCTCTGTCGCCCAGGCTGGAGTGCAGCGGTGTGATCTTGGCTCACTGCAACCTCTGCCTCCCTGATTCAAGCGTTTCTCCTGCCTCAGCCTCATGAGTAGCTGGGATTATAGGTGTGCACCACCACACCCGGCTAATTTTTGTATTTTTGGTAGAGACAGGGTTTCATCATGTTGGTCGGGCTGGTCTCAAACTCCTGACCTCAAGTGATTCCCCCAGTTAGGCGTTCCAAAGTGCTGGGTTTACAGGTGTGAGCCACTGCACTTGGCTTGAGTTCTTAATGCTGACCTCTGCCTGCAGGGACCGTCCCCTCACAGGTCACCAATGCCTCTTCCCCAGGGAGACTGGGGCGGGGTGTGAGCTGGGGCTCCCTGAAGCACCCCTCTGTCCATGCAGGCACCCTGCAGCTGCTGGCCCTGGTGCAGCACTGGGTGCCTGAGGCACGGCTGGTGGAAGAGCTGCCACACGAGCTGGTGCTGGCGCTCCCCTACACGGGTGCCCACGACGGCAGCTTCGCCACGCTCTTCCAAGCGCTGGACACGCGGCTGGCAGAGCTCAGGCTCACTGGCTATGGAATCTCTGACACCAGTCTCGAGGAGGTGTGAGGCCTGGGTGGTGGTGAGGTCGGGCCAGGAGGAGGGCTGCCTGGAGGAGGTGGTGTTTTGAAGGATGTATAGGAGTGTGTTTATGGGTAGCAAGGACATTCAGGGAGGAGGCATGGCACATGAGGAGCTCTGGTGGCTCAGACGTCCCTTGGGAAGGCCTGGGGGACCCACGGTGTAGGAGGGGTGGGAGGCTCATGAGCCCCCCGGTCCCCCTGTGGGTGTCCAGGCTCTTAGCCCCTGCTTGTCTCCCCAGATCTTCCTGAAGGTGGTGGAGGACTGCGCCGCAGACACAAATACAGAGGGTGTGGCCGCACCTCCCAGACCGCTGACCCCTGACCCCATCCCTGGCTGAGCCTGGCCCACGGCATAGCCTTTACCCCTATACCTGATTCCTGATCCCCCGATCCGTGACTCTCAGCTTTGACACTGACCCCTGATGGCCCTGCAGATGGCAGCTGTGGGCAGCTCCCGGGCACGGGCATTGCTGGCCTAGACGTGACCCCGCGGCTCAAGATGCCGCTGGAGGAGACAGTGCTGGAGAACGGGGAGCCGGGTGAGTCACCCCACAGTGGCCCTGTGGTCCTCCCAGCCCCCCACAGAGCGTGAGGACTGACCCTGTCATCCCTCACAGCTGGGTCAGCACCAGAGACCCAGGCCCTGCAGGGCTCTGGGCCAGACACCGTGGGCCGGGTACAGGGCTGGGCACTGACCCGCCAGCAGCTCCAGGCCCTTCTTCTCAAGCGCTTTCTGCTTGCCCGCCGCAGCCGCCGTGGCCTGTTTGCACAGGTGAGGGGGGCCAGCACCAGGGAGTCACATGGGAGTCCCTGAATGCCTGTTCCCTACCCTGGCCGTCCACTCAGTGGCCTAATTCAAACGCTTACCCCCGTGTGTGTTCCCAAGCCCGAGCACGTTTATTGAGGGCACTGGGGAGCCATGGGTGGTTGTAGAGCAGGAGCAGGGACAGGCGCAAGCAATCCTGGAGGCTGGGTGGAAGCGGCAGCTGACGGGCTGGTCCCCCAGATCGTGCTGCCTGCCCTCTTTGTGGGCCTGGCCCTCGTGTTCAGCCTCATCGTGCCTCCTTTCGGGCACTACCCGGCTCTGCAGCTCAGTCCCGCCATGTACGGTGCCCAGGTGTCCTTCTTCAGGTGGGTGCAGAAGGAAGGGGCTGGTGGCAGGAGGACTGTGGACCTGGGGCACAGCCCTGACCCTACGCCTCCCCTCACACACAGTGAGGACGCCCCAGGGGACCCCAGACGTGCCCGGCTGCTCAAGGCACTGCTGGAGGAGGCGGGACTGGAGGAGGCCCCCATGCAGAATAACTCCAACAGGTGAGGGCAGCCCATTGGCCTGGACCTTGCCCCTCTCTGGCCTCAGTTTTCCCACCTGGTCCCTGGTCAGGGGGCCTCGGGATGCTGGGAGCATCCCCCGTGCCCACCTGGGACCTGGGAGCCTCTGTGTCTCCAGGAGCCCCCAGAAGCTGGGTGCCCACAGCCCCGCACCTTGACCCCTCAGGGTCCCTGAGTGTGTCCAGCCCATCGTCTGCAGGTTCTCGGTGCCAGAAGTTCCTGCCGAAGTGGCCAAGGTCTTGGCCAGCGGCAACTGGACCCCAGAGTCTCCGTCCCCAGCTTGCCAATGTAGCCGGCCCGGCGCCCGGCGCCTGCTGCCCGACTGCCCGGCTGCAGCTGGTGGCCCCCCTCCGCCCCAGGCAGTGACCAGCTCCGGGGAAGTGATTCAGAACCTCACGGGCCGAAACCTGTCTGACTTCCTGGTCAAGACTTACCCGCGCCTGGTGCGCCAGGGGTGAGCCATGTCCCGGGACTGTTTCCCTGGCTGTGGCGTGGGTCCTTGGGTTGGTGGGGGTGGTGTGGTCCTGGAGGAGGAGGTGGAGGGGTTAGATGCCCAGCCCAGGGCTCCAGGCTGAGTGTCTTGTGTGCCCTCTACTCCTAGCCTTTTTTTTTTTTGAGATGGAGTCAGGCTGGAGTGCAGAGGCACCATCTCGGCTCACTGCAACCTCCACCTCTCAGGTTCAAGCAGTTCTCATGCCTCAACCTCCCAAGCAGTTGGGACTACAGGCGTGTGCCAGTGTACCTGGCTAGTTTTTGTATTTATAGTAGAGATGGGATTTCACCATGTTGCCAGGCCGGTCTCAAACTCCTGACCTCAGGTGATCCTCCCTCCTCGGCCTCCCAAAATATTGGGGTCACAGGCGGGAGCCACCGCGCTGCCTCCTTCCCTCTTTCTGTGGCACCCGTGACTGCAGGCACCCCGTGCCATTTCTCTGTCCGTCCCACATCCCTGCTTCTGTATGTCTCTGTCTCTCCCACAGCCTGAAGACAAAGAAGTGGGTGAATGAGGTCAGGTGAGGAGGGGCTCACTTGGGTCCCTTGCCCAGGTTTCACTCCCATGCCCTCTACCTGCCCCCTGGGAGCTCTCCCAGCCCTCTGGCCCTCAGCTGCCCCTCACTGCCTACATGGCCCCACAGGTATGGAGGCTTCTCTCTGGGGGGCCGAGACCCAGGCCTGCCCTCGGGCCAGGAGTTGAGCCGCTCAGTGGAGGAGTTGTGGGCGCTGCTGAGCCCCCTGCCTGGCGGGGCCCTCGACCGTGTCCTGAACAACCTCACAGCCTGGGCTCGTAGCCTGGATGCTCGGGACAGCCTCAAGGTGGGAACCGGGGGTGTCAGGTGGGTCTCTGGTCACAGCAAGGTCTAACCCCATTGCCCTGACCTTTTGGCCTTGACCCCCACCCAGATCTGGTTCAACAACAAAGGTTGGCACTCCATGGTGGCCTTTGTCAACCGAGCAAACAACGCACTCCTACATGCCCACCTGCCCCCAGGCCCGGCCCGCCGTGCCCACAGCATCATCACACTCAACCACCCCTTGAACCTCACCAAGGAGCAGCTGTCTGAGGCTGCACTGTGAGTCCGTCCACCCCGCGTGTCCTACTCTATGTCTCTGTCGTTTGGGGTGGTGGGAGCTGCATTTGCACGCTACTGCACTCTTGCTTTATAAATGGGGAATAGAGGCCGGGCACGTTGGCTCACGCCTGTAAACCCAGTACTTTGGGAGTCTGAGGCAGGCAGATCACGAGGTCAAGAGATCAAGACCATCCTGGCCAACATGGTGAAACCCCATCTCTGTTAAAAATACAAAAAAAAAAAAAATTATCCAGGCATGGTCGTTCATGCCATAGTCCCAGCTACTTGGGAGGCTGAGGCAGGAGAATTGCTTGAAACCAGAAAACACAAATTGCAATGAGTCAGGATCACACCACTGCACTCCAGCCTGGCAATAGAGCAAGACTGTACCTCAAAAAATACATACATTAATTAATTTAAGAAAATAAAAATAAATGGGGAATAGAAACTGTTCCTCAGCTCCCAAAGCTTGGGAAATGGGACCTCCTCAGGCTCAGTGGGCCCCAACCTCCCCTACTCATCCTCATCCCACCAACCTTTATCCTGCCTGAGACCTGTGCAACCTCTGCTGTCAAGCCCTAGGCACCGTCATCCCTAAATGGCCTCCACCATCTCTGCCACTGTTGACCACCCCGTAGACCATTGTCCTGCCAGTGGCATGTTCAGCTTTGCTCTGAGCAACCCATGCGCCCTCACCTTACAACAGCCTTCATGCCTTCACCTCCAGGATGGCCTCCTCGGTGGACGTCCTTGTCTCCATCTGTGTGGTCTTTGCCATGTCCTTCGTCCCGGCCAGCTTCACTCTTGTCCTCATTGAGGAGCGAGTCACCCGAGCCAAGCACCTGCAGCTCATGGGGGGCCTGCCCCCAACCCTCTACTGGCTCGGCAACTTTCTCTGGGACATGGTGCGGGGGCTGCTTGGAAGGGTGGGGGCCCAGCCACTGCTTGCCACTGCCCTGTGTGGCTCCTTCTAGGCAGGATCTTGTCCAGCATGGCCTGGGTAAACTTTTGAAGATTGTGGGAGACTTTGTGCCCTCCTATCCAAAAAGCAAGGGGGTCAGGGTGGGGAACAGGGCTGAGGGTGGCAGTCTCTACCCCTTCACACTGACAAAGGTAACTACCATCTCCAATGCAGTGTAACTACTTGGTGTCAGCATGCATCGTGGTGCTCATCTTTCTGGCCTTCCAGCAGAGGGCATATGTGGCCCCTGCCAACCTGCCTGCTCTCCTGCTGTTGCTACTGCTGTATGGGTGAGGCCCCCAGTCCCTCAGGGCGTATTCTTACTGCCCCTTACTGCCTTTCCCACCAATGCTGCTGAGAGAACTCTGCAGCAGCTCCTGTGGAAAGGATATGGAGCTCTGAGGTGAACCCATGTGTGATCCAATTCAGTAGTTGTCCAAGGTGGCCTTAAAAGCTCATCTTGTCCTGGCTCATTAATAAAGGTGTTAGGCAGGTCACACCTGTAATCTCAGCACTTTGCGAGTCTGAGGCAGGAGGACTGCTTGAGGCCAGGAGTTTGAGACCAGCCTGGGCAATATACAGCGACCCACCTCTAAAAAGAAAGAAAGTGAGAAAGGGAAAAACCAGAAATGTGCTTTGGGGGAAAATGTCAAAGTCTAATGCAAAGAAGATGGGAATGGAGATTTTTATTCCTGTTTGGGCTTCTCAGTCTGAGTAGTCACTCCAGTGACTCCTATTGTCCCTTCAGCTGGTCGATCACACCACTCATGTACCCCGCCTCCTTCTTCTTCTCCGTGCCCAGCACTGCCTATGTGGTGCTCACCTGCATAAACCTCTTTATTGGCATCAATGGAAGCATGGCCACCTTTGTGCTTGAGCTCTTCTCTGATCAGGTGAGGGACCATGAAGCTGAGGCTTGGGCTGGGTTGGGTCACTGGACTCAGCCCCTGACCAACATCCCTCTTCCTGCCCTTGAGCAGAAGCTGCAGGAGGTGAGCCGGATCTTGAAACAGGTCTTCCTTATCTTCCCCCACTTCTGCTTGGGCCGGGGGCTCATTGACATGGTACGGAACCAGGCCATGGCTGACGCCTTCGAGCGCTTGGGTGAGAACTTCCTGTCAAGTGGGGCCATGGCTGCCGATAGCTAGCACCATTGGAAACCTAGAGTTAATTATACAAAGTGGAGACAAACAGCCCCCAGGGAGACAGCCAGGGTTTGTAGGTGGCCCCAAGATTGAGCCAAGTTAGAGATACAAGCAAGCAGCCATAAAAAGCTATTTCTGTCTTGGGTTATATCACAAGAGGCTCTGGTTAAGGGAGGTGATAAAACTTCTGTTTTCTGTGTCAATTAGACTCCAGCTGAGTGGTGTATCCAATTCGTGTTCCTTTCCCTTAAGAATCCAGAGTGGGCTGGGTGCGGTGGCTCACACCTGTAATCCCAGCACTTTGGGAGGCCGAGGCGGGTGGATCACGAGGTCAAGAGATCGAGACCATCCTGGTCAACATGGTGAAACCCCGTCTCTACTAAAAATACAAAAATTAGCCGGGCATGGTGGCG